>SKCR01009185.1:0-36276 GCA_019454045.1 Zanthoxylum bungeanum
CAAGTTCCATAAGGTTCATATTTGAAGGGTCTGAAGTACCCATCCTTATGTAGCTTAGTTAATCTTGTTTCATTGATATGACCTAAGCGACTGTGCCATAGAAGTGATTCATTGAGATTATTCGAGTTAACGTTGTATATATTAAAGGCTGAACATTCTTTGTTAGTTTGTAAGACATAAATATATTATTCAAAATACCATCTCCATATTTTGTCATTGAAATAAATAGAACATTCATTACAACGTATTAGGCATGAAAAGCCTTTATTACATAAAGAATAAATTGAAATGATGTTCTTTACTAGAGAAGGTACATAAACACAATCTTCTAAGTCTAAAACTAGACCATTCGGCAAAACTAATGAATAAGTCCACACGCACAATGCAGCTAGTTTTGCTCCATTACCCATGCGTAAGTCAACCTCCCATGACAAAGTCTCCTACTGTTTCTCAGGCCCTGCATATTGTTACACAAGTGAGTCCCACAACCGGTGTCAAACACCCAAGTAGAAGGTCCAAGTTTTGAGAATATAGTTCAATCATATACAACATACCTGAAGCATTGGGCTTCTTGGCCTTTTGGGCTTCCCTAGCTTCTTTGGCTTTCAAGGATCTGCAGTTTTTCTTCCAATGGCCCTTCTTTCCACAAAAGAAACATTTCCCCTTTCCATTTTTCTTATCCACCTTACCATTGGGCTTTATGTGATCTGGAGCCTTGGCATTGCCCTTATTTTTCCTTGGGCCTCGTGGCTTCAGGTCCGTACCCGTAAGCATGACGAAGGTTTTAAGCTCCGGTTTCAAGTCCTTCTCTGCTTGCTTTATCAGATTGTGTAATTCTGCTAAAGTAGCTTCTTTATCAGACAGATGAAAATGCATAATAAAGTTAGAGAATTATTTTGGTAAGCACTGAAGAATTAGATCTTGACATATCTAATGATCCATGATGAACCCAAGGTTGGCCAATTTTTTAATGTGGCCAATCATCTTAAGCACATGTCCACTAATAGATCATTCCATATACCTTGTTTGGAATAAGGCACATGACACTTGGAATCTCACGGTATGAACGGAAATTGCATACAACTCCTTCAAGTTAAAGATGATGGTTTGAGCATCCATATCTTCGTGAGCTTTCTGAAGTTCGTCTGACAAAGAGCCAAGCATTATGCAAACTGCTTACTCATCATCATCGACGTGTTTCTTCCAAGCATCGAATGTATTTGGTCAGCATCTTCTGCGGGTTCAGGGGGAAACAGTCTTCAAGAACATAGAAAATCTTTTCTTGTCGTAAGACAATTTTAAGATTTCTAAACCAGTCATTGTAGTTTTCCCCTTTGAGCTTATGCTCATCAAGGATGTAACGAAGTGATACTCTGTTTGCCATTTGAATGTTTGTGAAATATTTTTAACCCACCGGTTAAGAGAGAATGTTAAAATTAGGAATATGTTTTTCATTAGGTTTCATAATAACATGGGCTTTTAATATTATGAATTTTCTCCCACTCAATTGTTTTAAAATTTTAAGTAAATCGCATCAACTCCAATATGATGGATTTCTTGTGGGCAAGGATCTCATTATCATCATTTCATAACTTCGACTAGGGTCGGTCGTTATAAAATACGATAATTAGGTAGGTTCCCAACCAATTTATGATATAAATCACAATTCTGTGATCATTGGGTTGGGCAATCAAACATGCCATAACTTATGCTAGTCCTTGTGGACACACAATCTTTGCCACTAAGTTATAAGACCACGCCTAAGGGTCGCTGCGGTCTTATGACTCAGAAAAGTCAAACCATTGTCAATAGTACAATTTAGGGACAAATTGGTATTGGTCAGTCTGGTAAAGCCTAGTCCTGCCAATACGGTTTAAGCCATTTGGGTCTATACTTTACAATGGGAGGCAAATTTTAGACTTAAATTATTATTGAGGATTTTAGCAAGTTTAAGTGAATAACTGTCAAATGGATTCCTCATTTGAAAATTCCCCAAAGGGAGGGTGGAGCGAACTCTCTTAAATACCCTTACCTCTTAGGCTCTTATCGCCTTGGTGACAGGAATAAAAAATAGATCCTCTAAATTAGTCCAACTTTTTAAATATGCTTTAAGGTAAGCTTTAAGTAAATGATTATCTAGATGTCTTCACAGCTTTCCTTTTGGCTATGAAAAGGTAGTGAGTGAAAGAAGACACCAAATCATTATCTAACTCTAGTAATACCTTTTGTTAAATTAACTTTAGTTTGGAAAGTTTTATTAACGCCTTGGTCCCACCCAACATGTATATTTTATAATGTCTTTTATTATAAACAAGTGATTTATATTTATTAGCCTTAAAGGTAATAAATCTCTAAGTTCATCACAGAATAATTACTTAGCTAAGGGATAAGCAATACACTCTATTTCTTAGAAAGACTCTAGATGCTTGCACCCTAAAATAATCTTGCCAATTCTAATCATACATAGAATCATCAAGCATATGAGTTTTAATATGTTCGAATTATTTTAGGCATTAAATAACTTTGATTAATATTTAATTATGATATTGCATTTTATTTTATTCAAATAAATTTACTATTCACATTTTTCTGCAGACGCATGAACTTTAAAGGTAATTTCACAATAAAAATCTTTACCAAATCATGCAAAACTTAATCCTAAAATTAAGTTAAGGGTGTTAGCTTTCCAACGAGCTTTCAAACACCCAATTTTGAGTTCAAATTCGTGATAACTAATCAAAACAAAAACGGCCCGCTGATACCACTATTGGGAAGCGGCCGCGAGTGCGCAGCGGAAAAATAAATAATCAAAATTATTATGCCGCTTTCCCTTTGTCCAAGACCCGTTCTTTTTTATTATTCTACAAGCCTAGGCATGTTACTATATATTCTAAGCATAAAACAAATAAAACATGAAAAGAACATAAACCTAAACAAGCTAACTATCCTAAGAACTCTAATTAAAATAAAGAAAGAAAAAGACTTACTTGAACCGAAGACTCCTGAAGTCCTCCCTCCAATCTACAAGCTTTTCTCGAACTCAGCAAGCTCTTCTACGTTCCAAAGAGCCACCCAAGTGTGTGGCCTCCAAAGATGCACACACCAAAGCCAAAACTCAACGGCAAAACTACGCCTTGAGTGCACATGTATTTTGCCTTGGTGCTAGCCTAGGCAAATACCTCAAAACTTTTATCTCGAGGTTCCTCTAGTCAATTAGACTTAAGGATCCTCAAAATCAGTGGCTTACTATTAAACTTTAGAGTTGCTCACTTATATAAACCCAAGATATGAAAGGTTTGGTGCAAAAATTTGTGAAGAATTCTTTGGGTTTATATAGTGCTCCAAAGACAACAAAATTAATTAAGAATCCGATGTGGGACAAAAGCCAATTTAATCTTAGCCATTGGATCTTAATTTAGTGGTTTAATGAGATTATAAAACCCTAATAAGAGTTTGGGCCGAATTGGAATTCAAAACAAATAACAAAAATAAAAAAATAAAAAATTTACTATTCACGTAGTACTATTCACATGAATAGTATTTTTTTTTTTTAATCTATTTATTCTAATTCCCAAAGTGCCACTATCGTCATTCACCAATCCCTAAGCCACTATGGAACCTCATAAATGATCTGTTCAATAATTAAATACATTGAACCATTTATGAACAATTCCCACAGCAATCATATATGGTGTTAAATATGTATTGTGCACTGTTAACCATTGATTTCGACTTTCTTTTGTGTGACCTTTTGGGTTCCCCTCAAGTTGGACATGAAATGAATTGTGATAATTTAATCGAACATAAATTATCCTGCGATCAGATGGTCGTTCGATTTCAATGACCAAGGTTGACATCTAGCAATATGCCAAGGCCCCCAAATGAGAAGGAAAGATATATATACCCATTCTGTATGCGATTTACATATGATACGGTCCCTCGCCTAACTGTATCCCCACATATTGACCTAGGGTACGGAAAGTGTCTACCATATGGTCAAATGTATGATGTTGATAATGTCATAAATCGTGCTAACCCAAGAATCTCACATGATTCTTCCACTGTGGCCACAGTCTCAAGCACTGATCACACATATCAACCCGCGTACTGCAATACTACTCTTATAAGAAAAAATTATCCGAGAGAGTGGCGATTCTCTGTTGTATCTTTACAAACTTCATGTGTTTCAACAAATGACCCAATCATACCCTTATGACCGGATCTTTTGAACCGGGGAAGAAGAATGTCAAATTTATTTGATCCACACATAAGATTATAAAGACCTCAAGTCTAAGGACTAGTCATATAATCGATACATGAAAGTTCTCACAGACATATGTGATAAACACTCCATATGAAAACTTTCGGCAGTCAGTTTGATGGACACGAGCAACTCATGCATCTATGTGATACACCAAGCGGACGGATCTCCGCTAGTAGCCTATGAGATCGGCTACCCCCATTAAGGGTAGATCATATCATCATGCTAGTCTCTCTGCTTTGTGAACGCCCAGATTATTCACAAAACTATGACTAGAAACATTTAAGAGTAATGATTGTAATAAGGAGTGGAAGCCATCGTCTTATTACTCCAGGGCTTTATTATAGTGTTGATGATTCATATAAGTTATGTAAGACACGTATAATAAAGATTTCCATTTTATTAATTAATGAAAATATTACAAATACATGTACAAATAGCCCATCCACAAGTTGGGTATAGGGCATATCCCTAACATGTATCAGTACAATTCAGTGTGTCAGAATTTTCAAAATCCTTCATGGTACGATAATGAAGAACCATCATACCTCACTGAACAATATTATCCATCTTATCTATCATCAACCTATGATCATCATCAAGAACCAGAACCATCAGTGGAAGAAAGGTTGATGGACATGCTCAAGAAACGATATGAATAGTTGGATGACATGCTCAAGAAATGGGAAGCAATCTTTCAGAGTCAAGCGGCAACTATAAAGAGAATGACAGATCAAGTGAAACAATTAATAGAAAACTAGAGCTACATACCTCACGAAACATTTTCATATAACACTTAAGAAGCCTTCAAGAGCCAAGATGACACCTTAATCGAGACAGAGGCAGAATAGTGCCAATAGTCAGAGGTATCAGTTCAGGAGCTAGAACATGCAGAATCTCAACTTGATCTAGACCATTCTCCGGTCACTAAGTACATCTATGAGGAGAAACTAGTAGAAGAGCTTCTTATATCAACCACACCAACAAATGAGGATGAAACTATGCATCCTCATATTGATAATCATAGAGCATGCATTGCACATATGTTTGATGAAGAGCTGAACGAGGAAATTTAAAATACATCTGTGAAGAAATGGTGGAGCTGTTGGATAATATGACCCATAGCGTCACTATTTGCACAGATCATTGTGTTGTTGTAGCAAATTAACTATGTAATAAGGAAATTGCACTCTCATCATTTGTGATTAGATCACCATAGATATATATAAATGAAGAGAGGTCCCTATGATTAGTTCCTGGATTGAGATGATATGAGACAGTATCATTCCACGAAGGATTAATCATTAAATATCCCTAGCCGTAGTATTATCGAGACTGGACATCGATAATGCGGAATAGGCTAGTATTGCACTTGTGTGCGTTGTGAGGGCACAACGACATAGTTCTCATATATATAAGTATTAGATACTTATGCAAGTGCGATAGGAGGTCGTGTTTCACCGATGGTACGGAAAACAGCTTCGCTCTGGATAGACCCCGCGGAATCCCATTGGTAGTATGTCTGCGTGTCTATGGGAGGCCGCATCAGGGTAGGTGTATATGATCTTAACCTGAGACTTGCATCGCTAGTACTTGCGACAATCGGTAAACTTGTGTTTTGGTGGTTGGGGGACCTAAACTATTTCTGTGTTCACCTCTTCTGGGTTTATCAGGAATCGTAGTATACTGGGTGTGATGTCAAGATGGAAGTGTCACTTCAGACATATGGAGTTTATGATCGCGCAGGATACAGAACTAGTGCTCTATAAAAGGTTGCAACCGTCGGGACAATATGACTAGGTCAGGATTGCCCGATTCACAGAGACTAGTTGCTTGATGTCCGATATATGTTTCGTACGGGGCAGACACATTTCCAGCCGCCCCAGGCCTAACATGTGATCGTCCGATACTGGATCGATATACGCAATACAATACATTAGTATACTACGCTTGATACAGATCTTTGATATTCTTAAATGGATATGTCCGGAGAATTGGGAAGACTTAGGTGCTTTGCTAGGAGTCGACCTTGTCTCGTAAATCGGTAGAACGTAGTACTTGGTACGTACGTGATTCGGATACTCCGACGACCGTATTTACTGCCAACGTATCCGGAGATCTCATGGGTCGCTTCCCGATAATCCACCGATGACGCACAACTTGCACTCTTGAATAATCTGGGATTATATAGAAGAGAGAGAAAATTAATATAGGATTAATTACGGAGATATTTCATCTAGGATAAAATATCGTCTAAAGAGAGATAACGATTAATTTGGAATTAATCGGTAAATTAATATATTCGATATATTAAACGAAATTAGATCTCGACGCGGAATTAAAATTAGATTTTAATTCGGGCGAATGAATTAATTTAGAATTAATTCGTTAGCGATCTGAATAGTAATTTCGCTAGGCGAAATTAATTAATTCTCGTCGCGACGGAAATGCGTTAATTCGGAATTAGCGAAACCGAGCCCGAAAGTATTTGCGAACACATTCGTATTTTAAAACGAGTAGGATCCGCAAATCACATCGCGATATCTCATTACTTGATACGAATAGATGATGTATCTAGTCACCTTTAAGGGATGATACATTGTCTCTATTCTCAATGTGTGATGATGATGAATTTTTTGGAGGGAAATGCTTTTCACGGTTTTTGAAGAGTTTTGTCTAAAAAATTCATTAATTTTGGGAAATGAAATACATCATTTGCTTCTCTCTTCTCTTTCTCACGTTTTAGAAACAAAAATTGAAAGAAAAGAAAACACATTTTTTCTCTAACTCTCTCATCTCTCTCACGCCAAAACAGTGGCTGTTCTTCACTGGTTTTGAACCAGTTTGGGCGTGAACAATAGGGAAGCAAGAGTGGTTTTTCATGGTGAGAAATCAAGTGCTAGCACACTTACAAGTCTGCGAAGGTGGTAGGGAGGTTCGACCATGAGCCGGGATCCATCCGACGAATCTAGGAACTCATTTTCGCAGCTCAAATACTGAAGACAGAAGCAGTGGACTGCTGCAGTTCATGCGCCAAAACAGTGAGCATTTTGGCTTCAATGGTCTTCAAATCGACTCTACCAACCAATGTAAGTATTCCGCTATCTTCGTTGGTGTATTCATGCACGATTTTCATTGCTTGTTTGATCTTGGGACCTTAATAAAAACCAACAATGGCATCAAGAGCTATAGGTTCAAGCATGAAATTTTAGGGCTTAAAATTTGGGTAAATGTTTGTTGAGCATGATTTGAGTAAATTGGTTGTTTAAGTATGCTTATAACATGTTTAATTTCATTTTGGTTGGACCAATTTGTTGAAAATGATTTAGAATTATTTTCCCCCCAATTTTTGCATCTTGGCCGAATATGAGACTATATTGGGTATTTTGATTTTGAGCATGATTTGGTTAAATTGATTAATTGAGCATGTTTAAATGATCTTTAATTGAAGATTGATTTGATCAATTTCAACAAAATGTGATTGGATCAATTTTGCCCAAATTGGAAGTGTTGGCCGAATGTGTGATGATTTTGGGTTCTTGGAAATTTTTGATTTTGATTAATTTGATGAATTGGAATCATAGTGTTTGATGTTAATTTAAGGTCAATTGGATAGTACTTTGAATTGGACAAAAAACCCCAAAATCTAACCTTGGCCGAAAGTTGAAGCATGTTTGCAAATTTTGAATTTTTCATTTTGATTCATTGGATGGGTTGTAATGATGTTGGATGATGTTGATTTGAAGTCAATAAGATTGAATTTTGAATTGAACATAAATCCCCAAATTGCTTGTGTTGGCCGAATGTGTATGCCCTTTATTGTCTTGGTATTTTTTGATTTTATGACATTGGATGTGTATGTAATCAAATTGGATGGTGATTTAATGTCGATTGTAGGTTCGATTGGATTGAAACCGAATCGGACACAAAATCCCTCCTTGGCCGAGAGCTTAGTAGCATGTAAATGGGTTTGATTTTTCTATTTGTATGTTGGACATGTAATAATGAATTAAGCATGATTAATTGGACTAATATGGTGTTTTAGAAATATTGATTTAGTTGATTAATCATGTAATACACTTTAGTTTAATTGAATATGAAATTGGATTTTGTCATATTTAATTAATTGGGCCTAATTTTTTAAATTGGACTTTAATGTTGTATTTGGGCCTATTGGGCTTGATTTAATCAAGTTTGGTTTAGGCCAAGTGGATTGGATCCAATTGGGCCCAAAACCTTAACCATAAAGCCCAAATGCAACTAATGAACCTTTAAAGTTCAATTGGGCCTAATGGGCCAAGATTGATTTATGGGCTTATGGGGTAAATCCCGGATTGGACTTTGGTTATCGGTTTGACCCGAGTTGACCAAAAGTCCACGCCTTAAGAAATCAATTAAAAGCCCATTGGACTTTAATTGAATTGACGTTGGACGTTAATCGGTCTTCGAGACGCGTTACGATTAAATTTGGAATTTAAATCGTAAAAGGTTTATTAAATAAAGTGCAATATTTAATTTGGAATTGAATAGTGAATTAGTATTAAATGCATGTTAAATTTGATTTAATGATGTAGTTTAATTTAATTCATGAATTCGTACTTTAGATTCCCCAGAGGGAGGGTGGAGCGAGGCTCTCTTAAGTACCCAAGCCCCTTAGGCTCTTATCGCTTGGTGACAGGAATAAACAACGAGTCCTCCAAACTAGTCTATCACAACAAGCTACGGGTGATGATTATCTAGGTGCCTTCACAGCTTTTCCTTATAGAAAGGTAGTGAGTGAAGGAAGACACCAAACCATCACCTAGCTTTAACAATGCCTTTGATTAAACTCCTTAAACCCACAGTAGTCATGGTTAATTAAAACACAAATCCAAACATTACAAGACATTATTTCGGGGCCGATTCTCTATCCCCAGTGGAGTCGCCAGACTGTAGGACATAGGAGCTGGGCGACGCATGCTGTTCTAGACTCAGGGCCTAGTTGGCAGTACGGAGTAGCCCACGGGGGACGTTTGTAATGAATGGATTTGTGCAATATTAACCAAGTCTACTCAACATACATGTTGGTCAAAGTAGTCTAAATTCTAGGTTTGCATGCTTCAACAATAAACTTTCATAACAACAAACACATGATATCACACATCAAACATGTTAAATAACTAATGATCTAAACATAAAATAACTTAAATTCCTAATACGAAAGGTAAATAACTAAGTCATGCTAAAAATAAAACAACATTCTAATAGCCTAATCATGCTCAAATGCAAGTTTGGATGAAATAAAATATATGTATCCTTCAAGTGGTACGGGGCATTGTATCCCGAGTGCAAATCATAATACCGTCCATTCGGATTCGGCTATGGAATTTATGTCTGGGTTTCCATCCAATATACCACAAGAAAGAATACATATTCCATTCACCCGAAATCACATCACACACTAATTCATAATTCTCATGCGAAGAAAAGTAAATTACATGCTTTTCTAAGTTACTAATTTACATAACTTAAATTAAATAACATGTTAAACCAATTATTCATGCTAAGCACATTTCCTAAGTCATTATTTTATGTGGACAAATTCCAAACAACATGCTAAACTAATTATCCATGCTAGATATCACAAAACACATCTCCTAAATCATTATTTCATGTGAATAAATTCAATAATATAAACCCTCAGGTCTAACCTTTTGTGTCGTTCTTCAGAGGTGCGTTATACGGCCGTCGGAAGGGCTAAGTCACCACGATTTCACCGGTTCACTGGTTCGACATTTTGCTCGCTGTTTCACTGTTTGGAGGCCGCTGTTTTCACTCCGTTTCGCTGCTGTTTTTGTTGTATTTTCGGGTCACTATTTTTGGTATTTAGGGGACTGTTTTGAGGATTATTTGGACTGGTTTGGGGCAGTTTTCGAAGGCTTTCGGGGGCAGTTTTCGTTACTATTTGTGGCAGGTTTTGGGGACTGATTGGGGCGTGTAGAGAGGGGTTTTATGCGGCAGATTGTGAGGCAATTCAGGGACTAATTCTGCGGCAGTTTTGGGGACTAAATACGTTCAGTTTCGGGGGTAGTTTTTGGATTGTTCTGGGCTTGTTTTTGTGTGTTGATGAGAGTGAAGGTGTGGTTGTGTGATGCTGATTAACGTGGCTGGCAGTGGGGTTGTGTGCTGCTGGTCAACGTGGCTGGCAGTGGGGTTGTGTGCTGCTGGTTAACGTGGCTGGCAGTGGGGTTGTGTGCTGCTGGTTAACGTGGCTGGCAGTGTGGTTGTGTGCTGCTGGTTAACGTGGCTGGCAGTGTGGTTGTGTGCTGCTAGTTAATGTGGCTGGTGATGCGTGAAGGCTGTGTGCTGCTGGTTAACGTGGCTGGTCACTTTGTGCGTGAAGGTGGAGTGAGGGGCTAGGCGCTGTTAGTGAGTGGAGAAGGCTTGTTGTTACGTGGGTGATGATGCGCTGAAGTTGAGGTTGGTGGGGGAGATTGTGAAGGCGTGAGCTGGGCGCTTGTGAGGTAGTGGGCTGATGAAGGTGTGTGAGTATTAGCTGAGTGGAGGGCTGAGTTGAAGGTAATAGGCGTGAATGATATGGATGAATTGAGGGCTGACTTGGGAGTGTTTAAGGGCTGTCTTTGTGAGGCTACTTGGGGGCAGTGAAAGGCGTGAGCTTGGGCGTGAATGTGTGGAGAGGATAGATGGCTGTTTTGATCTTCTAAAATGCTTAATCTTTTCTTGATGTGTATTAGGTGTTCCAAGGCAGAAAAAATGAAGGTTTAAATAGGCAAATAGAGGGCATTAATGAGATTGGCAAGTGATAATGAAAGGTAATCAATTTGATGACAAGTTTTGTTTGGAAATGGAAGGAAGGTAAAGTATAATTGTGATTCTTTGTTGAAAATGAATAAAGGTTGAAAGGAAAGGAAATGAAATGACATGTTTTGTTGTGAAATGGAAGAAAGGTTATGTATAATTGTGATCCTTTATTGAAAATTCAAAAAAAGGTGATGGAAAATGAAGAAAATGAGAGGGGATGGTGATGGGCGTGGGGTGTGATGGCTAAATGATGTGGGGTTGATCTAATAATGCCTTGGAAATTATGTGTCAAGGTAAAAGGTGAGATCAAAGGTGTAAAGTAAATTGGTGGAAGGATAAATCATGTTTGAATAGTGCAAGGAGGGTGAATTTTGGTGTCATGGTCGTGGGCCTCATGGGTGGTGGGCTTGGTGTTTGATCTATTTTGGTTTCATGGGCTTTGGATGTGGGTTTAGGTGTTTAGGTGGGCTTAGAGTGGTTTGCGGGAATTTAGGGCCAAAGATGTACCTCGAAACGAAGATTCAACATGCGAACTCCGAGCGAACTTAGTGAATCAAAACCAAATATGCCAACTCTTGACTTCTCCTTTCCGAAGACCGTTTTCCGCAACTTCCACGACTTAAAGGTAGTTCCTCCTTACGAGACTCCTCATCAGGTTCGATATGCAAAAATGCAATGCCTACAACGGGGTCCTACATTGTGGATTTGCTTATCTATGTATATGTCGCGTCGTCTATCATGCATTAAGTCTGGTCCCGTTGGAACGCGTTCTCAAACGCTATACTAACGTGAACCTTCTATTTACCGTTCGAATGCGTTTACTAACGCTACTCAAACACGCACGTATTTCCTTTTGTTTTATCATGCATCAGTTCTGGGTCCCATTCAAACACGTTCTGAAATGCTACACGAACGTGAACCTTCTGTTTACCGTTCGAACGCGTTTACGAACGCTACTCGAACGCGCATGCATTTTTGTTTCATCAGGTCTTGTCCCGTTCGAACGCGTTATCAAACGCCACACGAATGAGAACCTTATGTTTACCGTTCGAACGTATTTTCGAACGCTACACGAATGCGCATACACTGAACTGAGTCTTTTTCATCACATTTCATGCATGATTACTTCTTGGGTGATTTCTCTTACATTACGTAATTAGCCATGCCATTCCATTAGTGACACTTTTACTGCTACCATCTACTTGTTTTCCCGCATTTACCCGTTTGATGTTTTCTTGAGATGGTATTCAAGCATGATTAGGTCGTTAGGATATTACTTGTTTCTCAAGTATGAGTTAGCCGCTAGTACGTTATTCCTCTATGCATGATTTAGTTATCTTCTTTCGCAATAGGCATTCAACTTATGTTTAGGTTGTTATTTATTTCTCGTGTTTATTGATTCAACATGTTCATGAGATTATTGTGTGATATCGTATGTTGCTGTATGATGATTACTTTCATGCATGTGAACTTAAAAGTATAATACTCTCGGAAATATTGGCGTAGATTCGATTGAATTATTGCACAAATCATATAATTACACGTGGCATAAGTAAGGGACCATTCATAACTCAACGGTTTGAGGTCTTCCCTTGCGAGGGGTGAGTGCGGCCTTAAATCATTTTCCCGGTTCACACCGGGTGGCGACTCCATGTTATTTCTCTCCGGTTTAGTCCTCTGCGGGCTACTCCGTACTCCCAACCGGGCCGTGAGCCCGGAACAGCATCGTCCAACATCTGTGTCCTACAGTCTGGCGACTCCACTAGGGATAAATTGGCCCCAAAATAATGTCTTGTAATGTTTGTATTTGTGCTTTAATTAACTGTGTTTACCGTGGGTTGAAAGGGGTTTAATCAAAGACATTTTTAAGGCTAGGTAACGGTTTGGTGTCTTCCATCATTCACTACCTTTCTATAAGGAAAAGCTGTGAAGGCACCTAGATAATCATGTACTCGTAGCCTATTATGATGGACTAATTTGGAGGACTCGTTGTTTATTCCTGTCACCATGCGATAAGAGCCTAAGAGGTTTGGGTATTTAAGAGAGTTCGCTCCGCCCTCCCTCTAGGGAATCTACAACGGGAAATCCGTTTGACAGTCAGTCACACACCATAACTCATTGGCACGTACCTTAATGTATAAAAAATGTGCGCTCCCTTGGTCTCTCGAACCCTTGAGTGGGGAGACCTAGTTGTGGGCAATCATTCACCAGCGAGAGTCTTTGTCCACACTACTGCAAACTCACACGTAGACCGGAGTTGTATGGCCTATAGCAACTATTTCCTTGTGCTTGTGGACCATCCTTATTTGGATGCAGTCGGGCTTCTTGTCAGAAAGGCGAACTTGTTGGGCCATTTAAACTGGGACGAGTTCGTATCATACGACAATTGGGCCAAAAGCATCTGAAATGTCGATGGGCCGCTCTGTAGAAATTATTGCTTTATGCTTGAATTATCTCTTTATGTTTGTATTTGTGGACCATCCACATTCGGATGCAGTTGGGATTCTTGTCAGAAATGCGAACTTGTTAGGCCATTTAAACTGGGACGAGTTCGTATCCTATGACAATTGGGCCAAAAGCTTCTGAAATGTCGATGGGCCGCTCTGTAGGAATTATTGCTTTATGCTTGAATTAACTCTTTATGCTTGTATTTGTGGACCATCCGCATTCGGATGCAGTGGACTTCTTGTCAGAAATACGAACTTGTTGGGCCATTTAAACTGGGACGAGTTCGCATCCTATGAGGAGTGGGCCAAAAGTTTCTAAAATACTGATGGGCCATTTTATGTTGAGCCTCTCATCATTTGAAGTTGTTTAGCCATGTTATCGCAAAGTGTAAACTTGTTGGGCCTTTTCAACTGGGACAAGTTTGCACCTCGCGATAATGTGATTGAATGCTTTAAAATGAAAAAGGGCCAACTTATATACATCGCACGCATCTCATGCACCTCATGCATACACGCATCATGCTAACCCCTTATGTTCAAAAAGCCATCATAGATTCCTGTTGGGTTGGGGGAGAAGAGAGACTTGTCAGAAAACCATCAGCCAACATAAGTAAGTCAGTCAATGAGGGATCCCGCCTGGATCAATTGGAGACCAAAGTAACCGAAATTTTTGAGATGTTGCAAGTTTTGACCAATGCTGTGGCTAGTTTGACCGTACCACGTATAGCCAGTAACATGAAGTTTTACAACCAGAATGGAAAGACCGTTGAGGAACCTTCAAGGACCAAACCCACTCCCACTGAGGTTGTCCCAATCAGAAACAGGCGATTCTCTAATCTTGGTAGACCTTTGTCGGAGGTATTTGAAGAGCTGAGGAGGCAAGGACTCCTAAATCCCTTAGAGCCTAAGCCACTTCCAAACCCTGTGCCACGCTACCTTAACCTGAACCTTTATTGTTACTTCCACCAGCAAAGAGGCCATGAAACTAACAACTGTACCCGCCTTAGGCACGAGATCCAAAACCTCATTGATGCCATAAAATACCCGACCCGGAAAAAGAATAACCCAACACACACAGAAAACCTCCACCCACCAACATGATCAACTCCGGCCTACCCGATAGTCCTGTCTTCCAAACCTACAACCACCAAACTTCTCGCATGGGGATACGAGACAACAGTGGTAAAAGTGAAACGGAGCAGAGGAGGGATTTTTGGAAAAACTTCTCAGACAGCGACGAGACAGAGGTTACAAAAAGGGGAAGTGAATGGGAAGAAGAACTATTGCTGTTGGAGAATCTGATGGTCGAAGGAAGCAAGAAGGCGGGGGAAGACAAAGTTGCAAATTATGGAGATGTTTGTTTCCCTGATCTTATTCAATTGTGATCTAGCATTTATTAATAAAGACATTGACTTTGTTTGCTTGTTCGAACCTTTTCTTAATGATAATAAAGACGTTCATTTCGTTTACTTGCCTGAGTCTCTCCCTTTCAACCTGCAACATGAGTATATTTGACAAAAGCATTCAACTATGGTATTATGATACTCAGCGATGTTTAGAAACACGAGGAATCCTCGGGAGAAGCAAGTAGAAAAGACAGGCCAGCCATTAAGTAATGGGAAATGGGGCAGTGAGACTGTCAGATTTGGAAGGGAATGAGTTCACTGAGCCGATCAACGTAGACAAATTAAAGCAGTACTTTGCCTGAGGAAGAAAAGACCAAGCAGTCACCAAGGGAATTGATTGAAGACCTAACCCAACGGGATAAGAAATTCATCCATGGATGCATGCATACACGTAACGCACTTGCATTCTTTTTGTATTTTTTTTTCTTTGTATTCACAGGTTTCAACGGAGAAAAATAGAAAGCGGCAAATGCAAGCCAACTAGAAGCAGCAACAGTACAGTGTCATCATTTCTAGGAATGAATCATGGGGTTGAGGCCCACATCAGTCTCAGGAATGAATCAGAATCAGTATCAGTCTCAGGATTGAATCAGAATCAGTATCAGTTCAGGAATGAATCACCGGGTTGAGGCCCGCAACAGTATTAGTCTCATGAAGGAATCCCAGGGTTGAGGCCTATATCAGTATAAGTTTCAAGAAAGGATCCCAGGGGACGAAGCCCACATTATCAGCAGTTGAAAGGAAGAATTCTGTGGAGTGAAAAAAAAATAGAGAAGAGAGAGAAGTCCTTGATGGTTAGGCATATATCTGGTGATGATATTGTTTGCTCTAGGGAGAAACCTTAGAAACGATAAGTGCGAGATGTGCTCTCATCCGGTATTCTGAATAGTTGATCTCAGCTATACTCGCGAGCACTTGATCACAGGATCTTAATGGTGGAAGCCTGAGTAGTCGGCAAGATGACTAGTTGAAGAGATGATGGATCAATGAATGATCGTTTGCTTAGATGTCCATCCTGGTTTACTTATGCTATGATATATGATATGGTTGGAAACAAAGAAAAAGTTTCTGAAAAGAAAAAGAAAAAAATAGACCGCCTATAACTGATAAGCGTGAAGCTACCCATGGGCGAGTATTAGGACCACCATGAGGAGAAATGCTACCTTAAAGGGTAGGTGTGTCGAAAAAAGAGAAAAAAAAAAGAAAAAAAAAAGAAAGTTCAAAAAAAAGAAAGAAAAGAAAGAGACAAGAGAAAAAGAGAAGAAGACCATATCATGTTGAGTATGACAAAGTAATCACAGAGTGTGATCAAGACATCTAGGTTGGTTAGACCCACTAATCCAATTCTCCGAAGACAAAATCATCGAGATGGCTTACTTAAGGATTAAGCTGCGAAAGAGCCTTGGCATACACACACTGGGAGTCTAGTTCAGATCACTCATTCAGACGATCGGATCTGAGTGTATTAAGTACTTTGAAGGTTCTCTAGTTTCGACGCGAAGCATCCGTTGGGGACGAAAATATGTTTAGCTATCAGGACTATCTCGTGAGAGGCAATACAGCATGTTGATAAGCACTATCACATCAGTATCAGTTTGGGGGCGAGCTCCGCATCAGTATCAGTTTGGGGATGAGTCCCAGGGTCGAGGCCCAAACATCAGTAGTAGTTTTGGGATGCGTCCTATGGTCGAGGCCCACACATATCATCAGCAATTTTGGGGATGAGTCCTAGGGTCGAGGCCCACATTAGTATCAGCTTGGGGGCGAGACCCACATCAGCATCAGTTTAGGGGCGATGCCCACATCCGCATTAGTTTGGGGGTGAGGCCCATATCAGTATCAGTTTGGGATGAGGCCCATATCAGTATCCGTCTGTGGCGAGGCCTATATCAGCATTGTCAGTATTAGTTTTGGGATGAGTCCCAGGGGCGAGGCCCACATCAGTATTGTCAGTATCAGTTTTGGGGATGAGTCCCAGGGTTGAGACCCACAGCAGCAGTATCAGTTTTGGGGATGAGTCGCAGGGTTGAGACACACATCATCAGTATCAGTTTTGGGGATGAGTCCCAGGGGCGAGGCCCACATCAGCATCGGTATTAGTTTGGGGATGAGTCTCGGGGTTTAGACCCGCATCATCAGTATCATTTTTGGGGATGAGTCCCAGGGGCAAGGCCCGCATCAGCATAAGTTTTTGGGGATGAGTCCCAGGGTTGAGGCCCATATTAGTGTCAGCTTGGGGGCGAGACCCACATCAGCATCAGTTTAGGGGCGAGGCCCACATCCGCATTAGTTTGGGGGTGAGGCCCATATCAGTTTCAGTTTAGGATGAGGCCCATATCAGTATCCGTCTGTGGCGAGGCCCATATCAGCATTGTCAGTATTAGTTTTGGGATGAGTCCCAGGGGTGAGGCCCACATCAGTACTGTGAGCATCAGTTTTGGGGATGAGTCACAGGGTTGAGGCCCACAGCATCAGTATCAGTTTTGGGGGTGAGTCTTGGGGTCGAGGCCCACACCAGTATCAGTAGTTTTGGGAATTCATCCTAGGGTCGTTACCCATATCATCAGCAGTTTTGGGGATGGGTCCCAAGGTCGTGACCCACATCATTAGAAATTTTGGGGATGCGTCCCAAGGTCGTGACCCACATCATCAGTAGTTTTGGGGATGCGTCATAGGGTCGTGACCCACATCATCAGTAGTTTTGGGGATGCATCCCAGGGTCGTGACCCATATTGTCAACGTTATCGGGATGTGTCCTAGGGTCGAGGCCCCCGTTGTCGGTTTCAGTTATTGGGATACGTCTCAAGGTCGTTGGCCCCCTGCATCATCAGTTTTTGGGATGCGTCCCAGGGTCGTGACCCACATTATCAGTCATATTGGGATGTATCCCAATGTCGAGGCCCCCATTGTCGGTTGCAGTTATTGGGATGCGTCCCAGGATCGAGGTCCCCTACGTCATCAACTCAGCTCGAAGCAGCAGGCAAGTCAGGTGGCAGCTGGCGAGCCAGTTTTGGGGATGAGTCCCAGGGTCGTGACCCATATCAGTATCGTCAGCGGTATTGGGACGCATCCCAGGGTCGAGGCCCCCGTTGTTGGTTGCAGTTATCAAGATGTGTCCCAGGATCGAGGTCCACTGCGTCATCAACTCAACCAGAAGCAACAGATAAGTCAGGTGGCAACTGGCGAGCCAGGTAAGTAAAAATGCATTGCACGACTTTGATAGGATTTTCATTGTCACACACTGCACAAGTCCCATCAAAGTGGGGGCGATTGTAGGCACTGCATTTTGCATGTAAGTCCCTATGATGAGTCTCATTTGGAGACACTACCTTTTAAGTCACATAAGTCGCGGGAAACGGACGTCGGAATGGGAAATTCAGAATAAGTATGTCAAAAGATTCAATTCACATGTTCACTGCTTTCGTTTATGTTGCATTCGTTAACACGTTCGAACGTCTAATATATTACGGGCGTTCGTATAGCGTTCGAATCGGCATTCGAATGGTGTCAGTACATCTGGTTTTGCTGCTAGCCTCGCACCCAAGCCCAATTAGCCCACCAAAGCCCATTAAATCACTTCACTAAAAAATCCACACATTAAACACATGGTGAAGTTAAAACAAATCTAAAAAATCACATACCAAATTAAAATAAATCAAATAAAATATAAAATATGTCCCAACAAAATAAAACAAATCTTGTCCCCAATCAATATAAATTTTCCTTGTAAAACACTAATTGGTCCATTTCCTTTTCAAACATGGATTCACACCCTTGCCTATAAAAAGAAGCCTTCATAACACATCCAAACCTAGCTCATTCACACAAAAAGACTCATAGCATTCACGTATAACAAGCCATAAGCAACAAAGAATTCTCTTCTCCTCCCTCACTCTCAATAACCGAAAATCATAAAATCAAAAAGCCCCCATTGCCGTAACAAAACTACCCCCGTACAGCCCCATTGCCGTGATGAAAAATACTCCCATACAGCCCATACAACCACCGAAACAGTAGCTATTCATAGCCCCTATAACCACCGAATAGCCCCTAAAAACACCCCCTGCATTCACCAAAATCTATACCCCCAAAACAGCAGCCTCAACCCCCTTTAAACCGCAAAAATAGTCCATCAATACACCAAGAACAGTGACCAGAAAATACAGTGAAAACAACTGTAAAACGGAGTGAAAACAGCAGTCCGAGCAGTGAAAACAGCGAGGAAAGATGTGAACCAGTGAACCGGAGGAGCCGTGGAGCATTAACCCTTCCGACGACCGTGTACGGTAATTCCGAAAGATGATCTAAAAGGTTAGACCTGAGGGCACTATCTTTTATTTATCTTTATTCCTATTTTTAATCATTTATCGAATTTTCTTCGCATGAGAGTCGTTGATTGATATGTGTTGAGGCCCTTGAATGATGGAAAATGTGCCGTCTCTTGTGGTATGTATGATGGAAACCCTAATGTAAATTTCGTAGCCGAATCCGAATGGACGGTAGTGTGGTCTGTACTTGGGATACAACTCCACATACCACTTGAGCAAACGGCACATATTTCGATATGTTTGTTCGTTTATTATCCGTATTTTATATTCCGCCATTTAATTTATGTACGATTATTTATTTGTATTGATGATGTGATGTGCATGGGCTTAGTATGTTGGCCTAAAGGTTCCCTATTTGAGGGAAGAAAAGTCTGAAAGACTACCTTTACGACAATGCTTTGCCGCACCGGACAAAGTGTGTTTGATTGAATGTGATATATGTTTAATCGAATATGCGAAGTCCTATATTGTTGTCCTTATTTTTATATGCACGGTAACATAATGCGCATGGGCTAACTAGGGTGGATTAAAGGTCCTCTATTTGAGGGAAATGCCTGAAGGCTACCTTTACCACGATGTTTTGCCGCGCCTTTTTATTATGTCATTTACCCTTTGCATATCGTTGTTTTATTTACGCATGCATTGCATTCTTGTGCGCATGGGCTAACTAGGGTGGATTCAAGGTCCTCTATTAGAGGGAAATTGCCTAAAGGCTACCTTTACCATGATGTTTTTCCGCGCCGGATGAGGTACACCCGATTGAATGGGAACGAGTTCAATCGGGCACACGGGGTCCTACATTATGGATTTTCTTATCTATGTATGTGTCAACATCGTCTATCATGGCATCAGGTCTGGTCCCGTTCGAATGCGTTCTCAAACGCTATACGAACACGAACCTTCTGTTTACCATTCGAATGCATTTACTAACGCTACTCGAACGTGCACGTATTTCCTTTGTTTATCATGCATCGGGTCTGGTCCCATTCGAACGCGTTCTCAAACGCTACACGAATGCGAACCTTCTGTTTACCGTTTGAATGCGTTTACGAACGCTACTCAAACGCGCATGCATTTTTGTTTCATCGGGTCTTGTCCCGTTCGAACGCGTTATCAAACGCCAAACGAACAAGAACCTTATGCTTACCGTTCGAACGCGTTTTCGAACGTTACACGAACACGCATACACTGAACTGAGTCTTTTTCATAACTTTTCATGCATGATTGCTTCTTGTGTGATTTCTCTTGCATTATGTAATTAACCATGCCATTCCATTAGTGACACTTTTACTGCTATCATCTACTTGTGTTCCCGCATTTACCTGTTTGACGTGTTCGTGAGATGGTATTCAAGCATGATTAGGTCGTTAGGATGTTACTTGTTTCTCAAGTATGATTTAGCCGATAGTACATTATTCCTCTATACATGATTTAGTTATCTTCTTTCGTAATAGGCGTTCAACTTATGTTTAGGTTGTTATTTATTTCTCGTGTTTGATGATTCAACATGTTCAGGAGATTATTGTTGTGATATCGTATATTTGTCATTATGATGATTTCTTTCATGCATGTGAACCTAAAATTAGAATACTCTCGGAAATATGTTGCGTAGATTCGATTGAATTATTGCACAAATCATATCATTATAAGTGGCATAAGTAAGGGACCATTCCGAACCCAACAGTTTGAGGTCTTCCCTTGCGAGGGGTGAGTGCGGTCTTAAATCATTTTCCTGGTTCACACCGGGTGGTGACTCCATGTTATTTCTCCGGTTTAGTTCCCAACGGGCTACTCCGTACTCCCAACCGGGCCGCGAGCGCGGAACAATATCGTCCAACATCCGTGTCCTACAAATATTAAGCGTTAATAGTTAGACTATTGCAATGAAGATGACTGGAAAGATTAGCGTCAGAGACATCGTCATGGGCGATAATATCTCTAACGGCTCTAATTTTCCAGACTGGGAGATGAATCTCAAGATTGTCCTGGGAGCTGAGAAGTTGTTCTATGTAATAGACAGACCTCTCGGGTCTGAGTCTAGACATGAGCGAGTTATTGATCATGAGCTTTTGAAGACTCACAATGATGACAACTCAATTGCTCATTTTGTCATGCTTGTCGCAATGACCCCTTAATTTCTTCATCAAAACAAGGGATTGGATCCCTATAACATGATGTTGAAATTAAAGGACCTTCATAGATCTAACCTTAGATCTCAGAAGTATGAATTGCAGAAGATGCTCTTTCGCTCTTGCATGTCAGAGGGTACATCTGTCGAGCACTATGTGTCGCAGATGATTACTGACATCGAACAGCTGGGTTAGCTGGGTATAACCTTTGAGGCTGAGACTTCCATAGATTTGATCTTACAGTCTCTGCGTGACTGCTGGGGCGGGTTCATCATGAACAAAAATATGATGAACCAAGAGAAGTCTCTTGGAGAGTTGATGGCGAAGCTGAAAGAGGAAGAGCCAGAGCTTCTGAAGGGCAAGAAACGTGAGGCGCACTTCACTTCTAGGTTATTTTCTTTGTGTTTCAAGGGTGAATATGTGTGAATGAGCTAGGGGTTAATGTGTCGGTGAAGGGTTCTTTTTATAGGCAAAGGATAGGGGCTATCCTTGTTTGAGAAGGAAAAGGATTTGTGCATTAATTGGAGATATTTTTAATCAGTATGTGATAAGGAAAATCTTTTAATTAGGGAAGTCATTTGATTTAATTTGATTTCTTCTCTTTTAGTTAGAGATATGATTTATTTTGATTAGGAAATGGATCTATGGGATTTCTTTCATTTAGGAAGGGGATTTAGCTTGATTTATGCATGTGTTTAATGTGTTATTTTATTATTTAGGAAGGCTATGGGTGTGTTGCTTGCTCTTGTTTGGGCGTGTGGGCTTGGTCCATTTAGTGGGCTTCATGTGTGGCTTAGTGGTGTGCGGGCTTGGTGTGTGTCTTGCGGGGTTTGGGCTAAGGATGTGTTTTGAAATAGAGGTCCAACAAGCGAACCCGAAGCTAATCCAGCGAATCAAATCCAACAAAAATGTCAATTCTTAACTCTTCCCTTCCGACGTCCATTTCCCGCGGCTTCCACGACTTAAAGAGGAGTGTCTCCATAAGAGACTCATCATAGGGACTTATATGTAAAAATGCAGTGCCTACAGTCACCCCCACTTTTGATGGGACTTATGCAGTGTGTAATAGTGACAGTCCTATCAAAGTTATGCAATGCATTTTTACTTACCTGGCTCGCCAACTGCCACCTGACTTGCCTGCTGCTTTGAACTGAGTTGATGATGATGCAGTGGGCCCTCGACCTTGGGACGCATCCCGGAACTACAACTGATATGTGTGGGCCATCGACCCTGGGACACATCCTAAAAGTGATTATGTAGTGGATCCTCGACCCTGGGACGCATCCCGGAACTACAACTGATGATGCAGTGAGCCCTCGACTCTGGGACGCATCCCGGAACTACAACCGACAACGGGAGCCCTCGACCTTGGGACGCATCCTAATACCACTGACAATGTGGGCCTCGCCCTCAAATTGATGATGTAGTTGGTCCTCGACCCTGGGACGCATCCCGGAACTACAACCGATGATGCAGTGGGCTCTCGACCTTGGGATACATCCCAATACCGCTGACAATGGGGGCATCGCCCTCAAACTGATGATGTAGTGGGTCCTCGACCCTCAGACTGATATTTATGTGGGCCTCGCCCCCAAACTGATATTGATGTGGGCCTCGCCCCCGGACTGATACTGATGTGGGCCTCGCCCCCAGACTGATACTGATGTGGGCCTTGCCCCCAGACTGATACTGATGTGGGCCTCGCCCCCAGATTGATAATGATGTGGGCTCGCCCCCAGACTGATACTGATGTGGGCCTCGCCCCAAACTGATACTGATGTGGGCCTCGCCCCCAAACTGATACTGATGCGGGCCTCGCCCCCAAACTGATAATGATGTGATATTACATATCAACATGTTGTATTGCCTCTCACGAGATAATCCTGATAGCTAAACATATTTTTGTCCTCAACGGATGCTTCGTGTTAAAACCAAATAACCTTCAAAGTACTTAATACACTCAAATCCGATCGTCTGCATGAGTGATCTGAACTAGACTCCTAGTGTGTGTGTGCCAAGGCTCTTTCGCAGCTTAATCCTTAAGTAAGCCAACTCGATGATTTTGTCTTGGAGAATCGAATCAGTGGGTCTAACCAATCTAGATGACTTGATCACACCATGTGATTACTTCCCCGTACTCAACATGATATGGTTTTCTTCTTTTTCCTCTTTTTCTTTTCTTTCTTTTCATTTGAACTTTCTTTTTTCTTTTCTTTTTTTTTTTCTTTTTTCTTTTTATTTCTTTGACACACCTGCCCTTTAAGGTAGCATTTCTCCTCATGGTGGTCCTAATACTCGCCAATGGGTAGCTTCACGCTTATCGGTTATAGGCGGTCTATTTTTCTTTTCTTTTCATTGTAGAGACTTTTTCTTTGCTTCCAACCATATCATATATTGTAGCATAAGTAAACCAGGGTGGACATCCAGACAAACGGTCATTCACTGATCCATCATCTCTTCAACTAGTCATCTCGCCAACTACTCAGGCGTCTACTATTGAGATCCCATAATCAAGTTCTCATGAGTCTAGCCGAGATCAATCCATTCAGAATACTAGATGAGAGCACATCTTGCACTTATCGTTTCTAAGGTTTCTCCCTACAGCAAACAGTGTCATCACCGGACATATGCTTAACGATCAAAGACTTTTTTTTCATTCCATGGAATTCTTCCTTCCGACTACTAATAATGTGGGCTTCGCCCCCTGAGATTCCTTCCTGAAACTGATACTGGCGTGGGCTCAACCTTGGACTCATCCCCGAAACTATACTGATATGGGCCTCAACCCTGGGACTCATCCCCGACACTGACTGATATGGGCCTCAACCCTGTGACTCATCCCTGAAACTAATATTGATTCATTTCTGAAACTGACTGTACTGTTGCTGCTTCTGATTGGCTTGTCTTTGCCGCTTTCTCTTTTTTCTTCTTAGAAACCTATGAATACAAAACAAAACAAACACCAAAAAAAAAAGAATGCAAAATACGTTATGTGTATGCATGCATGCATGAATGAGATTCATATCCCGTTGGGTCAGGTCTTCTGCCGGTGACTACTCGGTCTTCTCTTCCTTAGGCAAAGTACTGCTTCAATCTGTCCACATTGATCAGCTCGGTGAACTCATTCCCTTCCAGGTCTGACAGTCTCACTGCTTCATTTCCCATTACTTTCTGTACAATGTAAGGTCCTTCCCAATTTGGTCTAAACTTTCCTCTCGGGTCTATTGTCGTCGGCTTCGACTGCTTAAGCACCAGATCACCCTTCCTGATCTTGGTAGGACGCACCTTCTTAATGAATGCTCGAGCTAACATCTTCTGGTATATCTGCATATGATGCAAGGACTTCATCATCTTTTCATCCATCAATGCTAACTGTTCAAACCTCTGCGAGGCCCATTCTTGTTCAGGCAATTCTGCTTCTGCTAATGCCCCCATGGATTGTATCTCAACTTCCACCGGTAATACAGCTTCCATTTCGTAGACCAAAGAGTAAGGCGTGGCTCCTATTGCCGTTCTTACTGAAGTTCTGTACCCCCACAGGGCATATGTTAGCTTATCAGCCCAATCTTTGTAATTCTCTGTCATCTTGGCTAAAATCATCTTTATTGTTTTATTGGCTACCTCGACTGCCCCATTTTCTTGCGGCCTGTACGGTGGCGACTTGTGATGGCCTATCCCATACTTCTGTAGCATCGCCTTCGTTTCTCCTTGAAAATGTACTCCATTGTCCGCCACTACGTGAAGTGGCATTCCATACCGACAAATGAGATTCCGAGCTATGAACTTTGCCATTTGCTTTGCTGTAACATTGCGGAATGACTCGGCTTCCACCCATTTTGAAAAGTAGTCTACTACCACAACTATGAAGCGATGTTCATTCGATGTGTTCGGTCGAATCTCTCCGATCATATCAATTCCCCATGCTAAGAAAGGCCACGGCTCTGACAGCCCACGCAACTCTGTTTGCGGTAAATGATTCAAGTTACAATGCGCTTGACAATCATGAAAGAGTTTTACCAGGTTCGCGCAGTCAGCTTCTATGGTCGACCAGAAAAAGCCTTGTCTCACTATCTTGCGAGACAGATTCAACCCATTCATATGCGGCCCACATACTCCGGCATGTACTTCCTCCATTGCTTTCTGAGCCTCTTCTTTTCTCAAACACTTCAGCTGAATACCATTTGCCTGCCTCTTGTACAGTTCTCCTTTCAAACTTACATACTGAGAAGCCAACTTCTTAATGGCTATTCTATCCTTTCTGCTTGCTTCCTCAGGGAGTTCCCATGTTCTAAGTACCGCTGGATTTCATGATACCAAGGTTTTCCATCGTTGATCTCTATTTCCAAGATTCTCTATATCTCATAAACAGGTTTACTCGCTGTTGTCAACACCAGTGGTCTCATCACCAATTTCTCTGAATTTCCCAAGTTACGGATAATGTTGCCAATGCGTCTGCCATCTGATTCTCTTCTTACGGCAAGTGCCGGAACTTACAATCGGGAAGGACCTGTGCCAGACTTCTGAGGTGGAATAAGTACGGCTTCAACCGTTCTTCTTTTAACTCACATTCTCCTTTAGAGTTAGGCTCTCCAATTTCATCAACTCTTCTTCCCATTTCTCTTTTTCCTTCTTCATGACTTCTTATGTCAGTGGCTTCTCACCCAGCACATCTTAAAATATCTCAAATTCGGGCACTACAATCCCATTAACTTCTACTGGCTCGGGCTTTCCTTGATACCCCAAAGCCTTTACAAAGCATTCCATCAGCTCTAGCCTTTTCTTCTTTATTTTTTTCTTTTCCTCGTCAGACATGTATCCCAAACCCCTCTGAGTAGTTTGTCCTTTAAAGTTTGGCAATGCTGAACCTTTACCCGGTTCGAACTTCATTTTTTTCATGATCCTAGCCACCCTAGGATCCACCCACTCCTCAAAAGTTGCCGACACTTGGAACCTTGTGAAAGGTTATATTTCCAAAGCGGCCACACCAGCATTGTCCACCTCAGCTTGGATGGTGACAATCTCTCCTCCATACGGGAACTTAATAACCTGATGCATAGTGGAGGGCACGCCCCCAAGCTTATGAAACCACGACATTCCCAACAACATGGCAAAAGTGGCCGGGATATCCAGTACTGTGAACTCGACCTCTTCCTCAATCGGTCCAACCTTGACTACTGCGGTAAAAGTACCCTCAACTCCCCGCTTGCTATCATCATAAACCTTAATATTCATATTAGAGGGACTCAGATCCGTCGGCTTCATACCCAGCCTCGCCAAAATCTTCAATGGGCACACATTGATGGATGAGCCATCGTCCACCATCACGCAAGATATCTTCTTGCCCCTCACTTCAGCTCAGATGAATAAAGGCCTATTGTGGTTTCTTCTTCTCCCCTCAGCCGGGAGTTCTTCCTCAAAAAAGGTTATTTATAGAGCTTCCTTCTGCACTGATCCGACAAATATTGCGGGATTAGCATCCTCGGGCACGACTATCTTGCTCAAGGCCTCTACCATATCTCGTCTGTGCTCTCCGGACGCATACAACAACTCCCAGATACTCAATTATGCTCGGGTCTTCTTTAGTTGCCGCAGCACTACGTCTCCCTCAGTATTCTCCGTATTCTCGGCCACCTCTCGGCCTTCTGTCAACACTTACTTCCCCTTTTCTGCAGTATCACTATAAAAGCGCCCACTTTGGGTCATCCCATTCACCTCTTCTTCGTCACTACTCGACAAATCCTCCCAGAAATTCTTTTTTTATTCCATCTCATCCTCACTGTTGTTGTCCCAAATGCCTGGCAAAAGGCTTGATGGTCGAAGGTTCGGAGGACAAGGTCTTCTGGTAGGCCAAAGTTAATCATATAAGTTGGCGGGGGGACGGAGTTATAATTTGGTAGGGGGTTGGGCTGTTCTTTCTCAGGGTCGGGTATTTTATGGGAGTCTATGAGGTCCTGGATTTCGTGTCTGAGGCGGGCACAGTTGTCAGTGTCATGACCCTTCTGTGTAGTGTGATGGTGGAGGATTGGGGAGTGGTTTAGCTTCTAAGGGTTTAAGGAGTCCCTGCCTTGCCAACTTCTCAAGCACTTTGGACAAAGGCCTTCCCAGGTTAGAAAAATGCCGATTTCTGACGGTAGCTACCTCAGCCGAAACGGGCTTAGCACATGATGATCCTCCAATAGTCCTCTGATTTAGACTATAGAACATTCGGTTCTCTGCTTCCTCTTCCTCGATATCCATGACAGTCTCCCTCAGCTGTCGAAAATCCGCAATCATAGAGGTCATCCTCCTCAGTTTGCCATAAATTGAGGGCTTAGTACCCTTGATAATCATCTTTATCTGGTCCTTCTCCGAAGGCCGAGTCTGCATTTTCAGAAGCTGGCTTCCCCAGCGATCCACATACTCCTTAAAGCTCTCATCTGGCTTCAGCTTGGTATTCTCCAAGTCGCGAAGCGATTGGTCAATCTCCAAGTCTGTAACATACTGCTTTAGGAAGGCTTCAGCCAGTTCCCTCCAATCTTCCTTAACATTTTTCTCAAGGCTGTGATACCACACTACAGGTGCCCCCTCGAGTGACATCTCAAACATCTTTTGGACTTGGTGCTGTGACAGGCCCACTGAGATCATCACCGAGACATATTGCCACAGATGGACCCTCGGGTCTCCATTTACATTAAATTTGGCAATGTTGAGCATTTTAAACTGAGCTGGCAGCTACTCCTCGAAGGTCATCGCCTCATAATCCAACAAGTCCTCATGTTTCCCCTTCAGTTTATGGGTAACCAACTCCATCTGATCACAGAGCTTCTGTATCTCGGCCTGAGACCCGGCTATTCTCCTCGCGGCATATTCGGCCATATCATCATCAAACACAGGAGCGTCATCATTCAATCCACTTGGAGGGCCCTCACGCCTCTCATTTTCAGATCCTCCGCAGCGCGAGGCACATCTATATTACGCATGGCAGCAGTCAGAGCTTGCAGTTGTTCAGTAACCTTGGTGAGATTGGCTTCAATCTGATCCATGCGAGACCCTCATTGATGGATTCACTCATGTTTACTGATGGCCTTTTGATTAGTCCCTCCCCTATTCCCTAACCCAACGGGAATCTATGGTGTCTCTTTTAAGATCGTGTGTGTCATGCGTATGCGTGCAATGCATGTATATATAAGCTCATAAAAATTTTATACTAATTGGCCCATTATCATTTTAAAGTGTTCAATCACATTATTGCACGGCGCAAATGTTCCAGTTGCAAATGAAACAGGCCCAACATGTTTACACTTTGCGATAACATAGCTAAACGACTTCAAATGATAGGAGGCCCACACATAAAATGGCCCATCGGCATTTTAGAAGTTTTGGCCCAACTGTCAAAGGACACGAACCCGTCCCAGTTTAAATGGCCCAACAAGTTCACATCTTTTGACAAAAGGTCAAACTGGATCCAAATGACGATGGTCCAAAACATAAACACAAAATAAATAATTTCTATTAGTTCTACGACTAAGGTTCTCATGTGGGTTTACGGAAGTGCGGACAAAGGCTCTCGTTGACGAAGGATTGCCCACAACTAGGACTCCCCGATCAAGAGTTCAAGCGACCAAGTGGACGCACCTTTGTTATACCTTATGATACGTGCCAACGAGTTACGGTGTGTGACTAACTGTCGAACGGATTTCCCACTGTAGATTCCCCAGAGAGAGGGTGGAGTGAACTCTCTTAAATACCCAAGTCTCTTAGGCTCTTATCGCCTTGGTGACAGGAATAAACAATGAGTCCTCCAAACTAGTCTGTCACAATGAGCTACGAGTAATGATCATCTCGGTGCCTTCACAGCTTTTCCTTTTAAAAAGGAAGTGAATGAAGGAAGACATCGAACCATTACTTAGCTCTAATAATGCCTTTGATTAAACCCCTTTCAACCCACGGTAGACACGATTAACTAAAGCACAAATCACAAACATTACAAGATATTATTTCGGGGCCGATTCTCTAATCCCCAATGGAGTCGCTAGACTGTAGGACACAGAACTTGACGATGTTGTTCTAGGCTCGCGACCTAGTTGGGAGTACGGAGTAGCCCGGGGGGACTAAACCGGAGAAATAACATGGAGTCACCACCCGGTGTGAACCGGGAAAATGTGATTTAAGGCCGCACTCACCCCTCGCAAGGGAAGACCTCAAACCATTGGGTTCGGAATGGTCTCTTACTTATGTCACTTGTAATGATATGATTTGTGCAATAAACTAACCGAATCTACTCAACATGTATGCTCAAAGGTAACTTAGATCTAGTCTGCATTCATAAAAATAAATCCTATGACTAAGTTCGCATGCTTTAAAAATAAGTCATTATAACGGCAAGCATATAATATCACACAATGAGTATGTCGAATCATCAAACACAAAGAACAAATAAATAACTACTCAAGCAAAACATAAACTAAATTCCTAATGCAAAATCAAAGTATTAAATCATGCATAAAGAAATAACATACTTAAAAATAAATAATATTCTAGACTAAATCATGCTTAGATAAATAAATAACCTACTAGATTAAATCATGCTAAATAAATAAATAATCTACTAACTACATCATGCACAAATACAAGATTGGATGAAACAAAATATGTGTGTCTCTTAAGTAGTACGTGGCATTGTATCCCGAGTGCAAACCGCAATACCGTCCATTCGGAATCGGCTACAGAATTTATATCTAAGTTTCCATCCGATATACCATAAAAGATAACATGCATTCCGTTCATCCGGAATTCACATCATGCATCAATCCATAACATTCATGCGAAATAAAGTATTAAAACAAATAAAAACGAAAAATAATAAATAAAAGGGTGCCCTCGGGTCTAACCTTTTTTTCGTCTCTCGAAAGCGCGTTACACGGTCTTCGGAAGGGTTGATGCTCCGTAACTCTTCCGGTTCACTAATCCAACATTTTTCCTCGCTGTTTCACTATGGGCTGCTGTTTTCACTCCGTTTCATTGTTGTTTTAGCTGTGTTTTCTGATCATTTTTTTAAAGTAATTTAGGCCACTATTTTTGCGGTTTTTGGAGGGTTTGGGGCTGCGGTTTTGTCACTATTTCGGGGCAGTTTTTGATGTATTCTCTGGGCTGTTTTAAGGGCTGTTTATGCGGCAAAACTGGGGACAGTTTCAGGCAGTTTGTGGAGGGTATATGCGACCAGAATAGTGCAGTTCAGGGAGGCAGTTTCGGTGGTTTGTGGGCTGTGTTTCTGGAGGGTTCTCTCGGCAGTTAAGGGGCTGTATGTGATGGGTCTTCTTGGCAGTTAAGGGGCTATATGTGATGGGTATATGCGGCAGTTAAGAGGTTTTGTGTGTGAGGGGGATTTGCGGCAGTGAAGAGGCTTGTGTGTGAGGGAGATTTTCGGCAGTGGAGTTGGGTTTTGGCGTGAGGGTCTAGGTTATTTTCTTTCTGTTTCAAGGGTGAATATGCGTGAATGAGCTAGGGGTTTAATGTGTTGGTGAAGGGTTCTTTTTATAGGCAAAGAGATGTGGGGCTATCCTTGTTTGAGAGGAAGGGGATTTGTGCATTAATGGGAGATATTTTTAATTAGTATGTGATAAGGAAAAATCTTTTAATTCGGGAAGTGATTTGATTTAATTTGATTTCTTCTCTTTTAGTTAGGGATATGATTTATTTTGATTAGGAAATGGATCCATGGGATTTCTTTAATTTAGGAAGGGGATTTGGCTTGATTTATGAATGTGTTTAATGTGTTATTTTATTATCTATAAAGGCTATGGGTGTGTGGCTTGCTCTTGTTTGGGCGTGTGAGCTTGGTCCATTTAGTGGCCTTGGTGTGTGGCTTAGTGGTGTGCGGGCTTGGTGTGTGTCTTGCGGGGTTTTTGGCTAAGGATCTGTTTTGAAACAGAGGTCCTACAAGCGAACCCGAAGCTAATCCAGCGAATTAATCCAACAAAAATGTCAATTCTTTACTCTTCCCTTCCGACGTCCATTTTCCGCGGCTTCAACGACTTAAAGATAAGTGTCTCCGTACGAGACTCATCATAGGGACTTATATGCAAAAATGCAGTGCCTACAGTGATTAATTTTGAATTAATCGGTAAAATAAATTTAATAGTTAAAATTGGATTTTAATATTTAATTTATTTATTGGGCTAACAATAATATATCGGATATATTAATTGAAATTGGATTTCAATGCGGAATTAAAATTGGATTTTAATTCAAGCGAACGAATTAATTTGGAATTAATTCGCAAGCGACTTTCGTAATAATTTTGCTAGGCATTATTATTTAATTAAATTGGATTTAATTATATCGCAACGGAAAATTCATTTATTCAGAATTAACGAACCCGAGCCCGAGCGAAGTTGCGTGTTGAGTTAGCCGACTTAAATTCAGAATTAAAAATGGTGTGACCCACTTCACTTACATCACTTGTTTGACTAATGATGTAAGTGGTTAGGCTTAAAATTTTGGATTTGATTTGTTGAGTGAAAAGCTTGGATGCTTTACAACACCCACTAACCAAATCAACACACTCAACCGCACTATATATTACTTAGTCAACTTTGGAAGTGTAAAGTGGTTACTATTCACAGCAACATTTTCTCTCCAAAAACGTGAGCTTCTTCTTCTTGGAGGAGGATTTTTGCTTCATAAATTTTTCTAGCTAGCACTTAAAGAGTCAATTAAAGGTGATAGGGATACTCACCCTTGAGTTGGAGTCCATCTTCAAAGCTTAGAGCTTCACTACATCCATGGAAGTTTTGAAAGTCAAAGCCGATCATGTAAGTTTTTTCCACAAACTTCTTGATTATTTCACACACGAATCACGCTTAGAGATCCCGTGGCATGTCTAGGACACTAAAAATTACACATAAGGCGTAATTTTAAAATCATAATTATCTCTACCATTTGAGGATATTATGGTAATTGCAAATATGTAATTATAGGTGTTTTTGGCTTGATTTAATTAGATTAAATCAAAGTGGCAAACATTGAACTAATCTATTTCTCAATCATTGTCTTGATTTAATTGTATTAAATCAAAGTGGGAGACAATGGATATTAGTCACACCTACTTATACATATTTAGACAAATTAAATTAAGCCCACCATAAAATTTGATTACAACTTTTATTAATTAATTTTGCCTAAGTTTTGCTATAAATAGCAAGCTTTAGGAAGGTTTTAATAAGCAAAGCAAAAGCTTGAGAAAACTAAGTACAAGCAAATTCTTAGAGAAATTAGCCTAAGTTAGAGAAGTGTTTAGAGAAGCTTGTGAGGTCTCTACAACATTTCATCTAGGAGAAATCAAGATTGGATCTTGGATTGAAGCTTGCTAACATTAGAATCAAGATTGGAACTTGGAGTGAAGCTTGCAAACATTGGAGGTTCTTCTACCATTTCAACAAAGAGAAGAAGATTGGATCTTTACATCAAGCTTTCTAGGTAAGTTTGAACTTCTCTTAAGTTATGGATTTTTTATGTATTGGATTCATGATCACATAACTTAATATTGAAATAAGACTAATAAATTGTGTTATGATGCTTTGGAAGTATAAACACAATGTGTTTGTTATTAGGTCAAAATATTTATGTTAGACATAAACATAAAATTAAAGTTTGGATCACTTGACCACCTATGGGTTGTTGGGATTCTACGGTCTAACCGGGATCGTTTTAAGCAATGAAACAACATGTGAATACATCAAGGAGGTGCAGAATACTCACAATGATCGGTTGAGCGATGCGACGAAGAAAAATCTTTTCCTCCATGGTGATGAAGCTCTCGGTAGTGAGCAGAAATTTGGCCTCCAAATTTTCGGTCATCACCTCTATCAAGCTCCAAGCTTTGTGTTGTGATTCTAAGCTCACAAGTGCGGTTCCCTATCACCTTCGCAAGACTCCTAAAGTGTGCTAGCACTCCGGAAATTTTGCCGCAAATTTCCTTTGCTTTCTTCAAGTCACGGCAATAACCAGAAAAGAAGAAGAAGAATAATGGCCTATGGCCGAGAGAGAGAGGAAGAGAGGAATGAGAGAGTGATTTGATTTGGTTGTTTTGTTTTTGTTTATCTAATACACAAAAACCAAAAGTCAAATATCAAATAAAATATTGATAAATGTCTTTCAAGCTATCAAAAGCTTTCTAACCACTTACATCAATCGTGAATAGTGACATTGTGTCAATCACTCAAAGTGATGTGACTTACATCACAAGAATGACTAATGATTTGACGTTTGATGTGACTTGTGGGCCGCGCTTGAATTCGAAAAGCGAGTGCGCCCGCAAACACTCCGGGCTCGGGTTCGCTAATTCCAAATTAACAAATTTTCCGTTGCGACGTAATTAAATAATTATGCCTAGCAAAATTACTATTCATGTCCCTAACGAATTAATTCTAAATTAACTCGTTCGCCCGAATTAAAATCTAATTTTAATTCCGCGTCAAAATCCAATTTCGTATAATATATCGAATATATTATTTTATCGATTAATTCCAAATCAATTGTTCTCTCTCTTTAATTAATATTTTATCCCAGATAAAATATCTTCGTAATTAATCCTAGATTAATTTTCTCTCTTATTTAATTAATCCCAGATTAATAAAGTGCGAGTCATACGTAATCGCTGAATCTTCAGGAAGCGACCATGAGATCCCCGGATATGTTGGCAGTAAATCCGGTCATCGGACTATCCGAACACGTACGTACCTAGTACTACGTTTGTACCGATTTATAAGACAAGGTTGGCTTCTAGCAAAGCGCCATGCCTACCCAATTCTCCAAAAATATCCGTACAGGAATAAGTGATCTATATCAGGCGTAGTATATATAGTATTGTATATTTCGATCCAGCATCGGATGTCACGTGCAAGGCCTGGGGCTGGAATTGTGTCTGCCCCGTATCCTACGCGATCAAACGGGGCAGACACAATATATGCTTCGTACGGTTAAACATGACCTAGTCATAATATCCCGATAGCTGCAGCATATAAGAGAACGAGTTCTGTATCCTACGTGATCATCATCTCCACTATGAGTGATACTTCCATCTCGACATCACACCCAATACACTACGATTCTCAATATACCCAGAAGAGGCGTACACAGAACCTATTAAAGCCCTGGACGACCAAAACCAAAGCATATTAATTGTCGCAAGTATTAGCGGTGCAAGTCTCAGGTTAAGACCAAATACATCTACCCTGATTCGGACTTCCATAGACACATAGTAATACTACCAATGGAATTTCGAGAGGTCTATCCAGAGCGAAGCTGTTTTCCGTACCATCGGTAAAACACAACCTCCTACTACACTTGCATGAGTATCATATACCCAAATATATGAGAACTATGTCGTTATGCCCTCACAACGCGCACAAGTGTAATACTAGTCTTTTTCGCATTATCGATGTCCAATCTCGATAATACTCTGACTAGGATATTTAATGATTAAACCTTCATGGATTGATACTGTCTCATATCATCTCAATCCAGGAACTAATCATAAGGACCTTCTATCATTTATACATCTTGGTAATCTAATTACAAATGATAGAAGAGCAATTTCCTTTGTCACATAGTTAATTTATACAACAACTCCATGATATGTACAAATAGTGATGATATGGGTCATAACTGTCCAACATGGGTGACCTAGAATTATTCACAAGACATTTCTTATTGGGATTCTAATTTGATTTTTGTATTGGATTCAAAATTTTACGCAAGTGCGTATTTAGAATAAATTTATGTTTTTGTAAAAATAATTGATATTTTGAAAAACTTGAATTTAGTTCTATATTATGTGTTGATGTTGGTTTTGAAATAAAAAATTAATTTTGGTTGTTTTTGAAGTGTTTAGGGAGAGTTGGAAATAATTAGGGTAATATACCTTAATTCCTTCAGCTCTCTTTCCAGAGAGCTGAAGGAAAGGCAAACTTAAAGAAAACAAAAAAAAAATTACTGATTGCGCGCGCAGTACGCGCACATTGCGCGCGTGTATTGTAGCGCGCGCGTACGTGCTGCACGTACTATATTTGTTTTCGCTCGTTCTTGAGCTTCCGGAATCCGATTTATTCCCAATTTTTTCCTATTCACTCGAAATGGAATATAGTATTTCATTAAATATTTAAAATAATACTCATACTTGATATCCATGGGTTAGACCCATTTTCACTACGCAGGGCACCATTCCGACCCTAGGGGTTCCACAATTGTCCCCACATGTCCGACGAATATATTGTTTCTATATAGCTCTGAGACTTATTTTCTAACAAGTATGTAAGAAAATTGGGTCAAAATGACTTAGACATTCTATCTCTTTTCGACGTCTAGGTTCAATTTCCTCAATATTTTCATGTTGATATGATTCTTGGTCAACTTGATCACTGACACTGACAGTATCAATAGTTCTTTTAAGAGACTTTGTTTTTTTTCTTTCCTTACAAGGAAATGTCTCTTCAAAGAATGTCGCATTCCTTGACTCAATTATCATATTTAGATTGATGTCAGGAATTTCAGACTTCGATACGCACTATTGTTGTGAGCATATCTAATGAATATACAATAGATAGTCTTGGGCCATATTCTAACCTTATTAGGTTTAGGAACTGATCGGTGTGTGAAAAATCAAACATTACGCAAGCGCACGTATCGCTCAAGTAGTATTAAAATATCGATCCTACGAGGACTTAATTTCTACTGTTGTTATAATTATTGATTCTAAATGTTTACAAGTATCTAATTGAGGTGAGAAGGGAATGATTGCTTAATTGGTTGGTTGAATGTTGATTTGCTAAATAAATAAAAATAAAATAAAACAAAGGAAATTAATAATAAAGAAAATAAACATCTAGGGTTGTGATTGTTGGACAAAATGACCCATAGCGTCAC
>SKCR01009186.1:0-36436 GCA_019454045.1 Zanthoxylum bungeanum
GGATAAAGTACTGTATAAAGAGAGAGAACGATTAATTTAGAATTAATCGTAAAATTATTACATTCGATATAATAAACGGAATTCGATTTCGACGCGAAATAAAATTAGATTTTAATTCGGGCAAACGAATTAATTTAGAATTAATTCGTTAGCGACGTAAATAATAAATTCGCTAGGCGCAATTATTTATTTAAATTCGATTTAATTAACGTCGCGACGTAAGCTCGATATTTCGGAAATATCGAACCCGAACGCGTGAGTGCACGTGGGCCCACTTTCATTTGGAAATGTGTGGGGCCCACAAGACACTTGTCATTATTTGTATTTTTTAATCAAGATACAATGCATGAAGATAGTGTACAAAGCACTCAAAGATAATGCATGGAAATTGAGTGTTAGACACTCTAAGTGCTTGCATGGTTTGTGTTATATTTATATTATTATTTAATATAATTATAACATAAATATAAATTGATTTTTGAGAAAAAAAAAATCATATCTTCTTCTCCTCTCTCATTACCGAAACTGTCACAGTTTTGGCTCTCCAATTTCAGCATGTTTTGTAGCAAAAAGGCTTGAAGAATTTGTGTTTGTTTGGAACATAAAAAACACATCTTTGGCTAGCACCAACAAGGGATCATACAAGGTGATATGGGAAACTCATCTTAGAGCTTGGAAGGATCAAACAAAGCTTGGAGCTTCTCCTTACTGCTTGGCCGAAATCTTCACTGCACAAAGGAGCATTTTTGCTTCATCCATTGCATCCACATTTGCTTTTGTGAGTATTGTTTCCGCCTTACTTCAATCTTGTTCATTCTTATATATATTTTGCTTGATTTTGATCTTGGGACATGGTTATTAGATTTCCAACACTCAATCCATTACTAATCATATGGACTTTCGCGCATTTATATATATCAAGTAAATAAAATTACAAAACGGCAAAAGGCAATTTCATTATCACATAGTTATTTTGTACAATAATACAATATCATTTACAAACAGTGACGCTATGGGACATAATGTCTAACAATCTCCCACTTGGCCTATAGCCAGTCACTCAAGCATCTAATACCCGAACTATGTATGTGTCGTTCAAAAACTTGCTGAATGACAGCCTTCGTCAGCGGGTCTGCAATGTTTCATCTGATGTGACCTTCTCGACTTTTACATCGCCACGATGTATAATCTCCCGAATCAGATGGTAACTTCGAAGAACATGCTTGGACCGTTGATGAGACCTTGGTTCCTTAGCCTGCGCTATAGCCCCGTTATTGTCACAATACAATGGAACGGGCTCTGCTGCTAACGGAACTACTCCTAATCCGATTAGGAACTTTCGGATCCAAACTGCCTCCTTTGCTGCTTCAGATGCAGCGATGTACTCCGCTTCTGTTGTTGAATCGGCAACAGTATCTTGCTTGGAAGATTTCCAGCTCACTGCTCCATTATTCAAACAAAAAATGTACCCGGATTGTGACCTATAGTCATCCTTGTCGGTTTGGAAACTTGCATCGGTATACCCAGATACCGCAAGTTCTCCACCTCCATAAATTAAGAAAGCATCCTTAGTTCGTTTAAGATATTTAAGGATATTCTTAACTGCTATCCAGTGACCTTCACCTGGATCGGCCTGATAGCGACTACACATGCTCAAAGCATATGAGACATCAGGTCGTGTACATATCATGGCATACATGATCGATCCGACTGCCGAGGCGAACGGTATCCGACTCATGTTGTCTCTCTCTTCCTGAGTCTTAGGACACATGTCCTTAGACAGAGAGGTACCACGTATCATTGGAACCAATCCCCTCTTGGATTGTTCCATGTTGAATCGCTTCAACACTTTATCAATGTATGTACTCTGGGAGAGTCCAAGCAGCTTCTAGATCTATCCCGGTAGATCTTTATTCCAAGAATAAAGGCTGCTTCTCCCAGATCTTTCATGGAGAATTTTAATGAAAGCCAAGCTTTCACCGACGTTAGCATGGGAATGTCATTGCCTATCAGCAATACGTCGTCGACATAAAGGACGATAAAAGTAAGTGCTCTCCCACTAACCTTCTTGTATACACAAGGGTCATCTGCGTTTTGCACGAAATCATATTCTTTTATGATCTCATCAAAAACGTTGATTCCATGACCGTGATGCTTGCTTCAATCCATAAATGGATCGATTTAACTTACAAACCTTGTTTGCAAGTCTTGGCACGATAAAACCGTCAGGCTGTTGCATATAAACATCCTCCAAAAGGTTTCCGTTAAGGAAAGCGGTTTTAACGTCCATCTGCCATATCTCGAAGTCGAAATATGCAGCTATTGCAAGCATTATCCGAATGGATTTAATCATGGCAACGGGTGAGAAGGTCTCGTCATAATCAATACCGTATTGTTGACGATACCCCTTCGCTACAAGCCTAGCTTTGTACGTTTGTACGTTGCCATCCATGTCGGTCTTCTTCTTGAAGATCCATCTGCATCCAATAGGCTTTACGCCTTCTGGTGCATCAACCAGTGTCCAAACTTGGTTGGCGTACATGGAATCCATCTCGGACTTCATGGCTTCTTGCCATAAAGCGGAATCGATATTTCGTATCGCTTCCTCATACGTAGCCGGCTCATTATCCTCAATCAGATTAATATCTACATGAGGTGAGATCAGGAACCCATACCTCTCAGGTACTGTTCTCACTCTCTCCGACCTACGCGGTCCTTGTGTATGTGAAGTTTGTGGTACAGACTCATCCCGGATGGTCTGTTCATGTTCCGTCGTTGATTCATTGCCAGGAACAGTATCACTACGATCTTCATCGAGTTCTACTTTCCTCCCACTTACCACTGCATTTAGGAATTCCTTCTCAAGGAAAAATGCTTGTAGAGCAACAAATACTTTGTTCTCTTGTGGGTGATAGAAGTAATATCCTTTGGTTTCCCTAGGATATCCTACAAAAAGGCATTTATCAGTTTTGGGTTCAAGTTTGGTACTTTCCAAACGTTTAACATGTGCCCAGCATCCCCAAATCTTCAGGAAAGAGAACCTGGTTTCCTTCCTGTCCATATCTCATATGGAGTCTGTTCAACAGACTTCGACGGTACTTTATTCAAAATAAGTATAGCACTGTTTAATGCGTATCCCCAGAAGGATATTGGTAGCTCAGTGCGACTCATCATTGACCTTACCACGTCCAACAAGGTGCGGTTTCTCCGTTCGGACACACCGTTTAATTGCGGTGTTCCAGGAGGAGTCCACTGTGAAAGAATACCATATTCTTTCAAGTAATCTTGAAACTCATAACTTAAGTATTTGCCACCACGGTCTGACCGTAATGTCTTAATACTCTTCCCTGTTTGTTTCTCCACTTCGTGTCGAAACTCTTTGAATTTCTCAAAAGTTTCCGACTTGTGTCTCATAAGATACACATAACCGTAACGAGATGCATCATCTGTAAAGGTTACGAAGTAGTGAAATCCACCTCTAGCCTGGCTAGACATGGGCCCGCATACGTCAGTATGTACAAGAGCCAACAGTTCTGTGGCACGTTCACCCTTACTTCTAAAAGGTGATTTAGGCATTTTGCCTAAAAGACAAGATTCGCAGACGTCATATGAATTGAGATCAAATTCGTCCAAGTACCCACTCTTCGAAAGTGTGGATATGCGAGTCTTGTTAATGTGTCCTAGACGACAATGCCACATATAAGCTTCATCTTTTAGATTACTCCTTTTGAGCCTTTTGTTTGTCATTTTAGGAGATTCATTTATATTCAAAATATAAAGACCGTTATTTGCAACAGCTGTGCAAATTTCTGCATCATTTTTATATAAATAACACCCAGTGTTTCTAAATACAAAAGTGTAACCCTGCTGGGTTAAAAAGGATACAGATATAATTCCTAGTTAAACTAGGTACAAAATAACAGTTTAAAAGTTTAAGTACATGCCCTGAGGGCAGTTCTAAAACAAAAGTCCCTACGGCCAAAACAGCAACTGGTGTTCCGTTTCCGACCCGTAGATCTATCTCCCCTGACGCCAGCATCCTGCTATCATGCAGATCCTGCACATCAGTACAAATATGAGCACCACATCCAGAATCAAAAATCCAATTTTTAAAACTAGAAGTATTCATATTTATCTCAATAACAAACATACCAGAGGCGGTAGCCTTGCCACCATTGCTATCCTCCTTCTGCACAATGCTCATTTGGCAGTCACGTTTCCAGTGACCCCCTTTTGCCGCAGTTAAGGCAGATGTCGCGAGATTTGTCCTTTGGCTTCCTAGAAGCCACTGTCAACTTGCCTTTGCCCTTCTTTTTGAATTTCCTCTTCCTCGCACCTCCAATTGCCATGGGCCTAGCCTTTGGCGCATGAGAGGTCGATGCATAATGCGCCTCGCGCTTGCTCCCTTTTAGGAGTTCCCTTTCGGACTCCTTCAGCACGGACAACAATTCTCCGAGAGTGTCGTCAGTATCCATCAACTTATAGTTGACGATGATTTGTTTCCAAGTATCGGGCAGCGATTGTAATATCATATCAATCGTCAGCTCTGCCTCCAAGACAATGCCCATATTGGCTAACTCATCTATGTCAGCGATCATTTGAGTCCCGTGGGCCTCAACTGATGCGCCATCTGTCATCCGGGAGCGGAAGAGTTTCCTTACTAGCTCGTACCTCTTCATCCGCTTGTTAGTGCGGTGAAGATCACGCAATCTTGCCATCATGTTATAGGGATCCAAGTCCCTGTTTTGGCGTCTGAAATGCTGGGTCATTGCAGCTAGCATAACTGACTGAGCTTGGTCACAATCGTCACTATGAGTCTTCCATAACTCTAGCTCCAGTGGCTCAGTGGGTTTAGGCGGGAGAGGCCTCTGAATAGTATACAGTACCCTCTCAGCCCCAAGCACTATCTTGAGGTTCATTTCCCAGTCGGCAAAGTTTGTCCCTTTGAAGACATTATCGCCCATGATTATGTCGCGGATATTACCTTTGCCAGTCATCTTGACAACTATAGTCCAACTATAAAGTCAACGATGTTATGGGTACAGTCAAACTGTTACAAGTAAAATAACAATATATATTAGTCCAACTAATCATTTAAAATATTGACGAAATAATTTTGAAAGACGAGTAAGGCTAATTATCTGAACGAGATTGCAAATTCAATAATAGCCTCCCACTATTTTCTTCAAGTTTCTAACCCTCTGTAGACAACTCGGGAAATCTAATTTCCTAGTGGGCTAGGATCCCGTTAAATAACACACAACCTTGACTTTGGCCAACAAGTTGTATGATATTTAACTAGGTAGATCTTGAAGATCAATTGGATCCCATCCAATTCCTAGATCCGGTAGGTGGACATCCAAGTCCGAAACATATATATCTAATACATATGTCAATGTATCCAATACATTTTCCTAACCATTTCCTCTGAATCAACTAAGCCTTGGCTTTGGCACAACAAACCTAATGATTCCAGTTAAGCGGGACCCATTGACAAGGAAAATTTCGTAATCAATGTCGATGGACAAGAAGTGATCTTGACTTTGGCCAACAAATCACAACTTGGACAGGACACCGATGTGGAACAAAACTCTCATGATTCAAACACATCCTCAATTGACAAAGGTCTTGACTTTGGCCAACAAACCAATGCCAATTTCGGATCTTGAGAAAGAATCATTCAACGGAAGGAAAATTGCTTAATATTGTTTGAGGGATTTTTCGCGTAATTGGCAACCAATTTATTTATCTTTGTTAGGTCTCATCATCATACACCCTTAAGCATGCTTCTAAAACATCATAAAGCGCGTAAAGTAAATTAATAGTGATATGCGGATGGATATATAAACAACTTGTTCCTAGAACAAATCACTCCATTTCCTCTCCCCGCTAGCACTATTCTACTTCTACCCAATTACATATACAATAAGAGAAACCTCATTTACATTGAGGGGAATTAGGTGAGAAGAGAATACAAAGAGATAAAGAGATAAGGCTGGACACGCAGGTCCAATTTATAAATTCCAAATTTACAATAACTTCTAAAATTACCCTTTCCCTTCTAATATCCATCCGATATACACTATTCATTCATCACATACATATATATTCAAACAAGACATGCTTCTACAACCAATCTAATCCAATTAATTAGTCTTAGTTAAAGTGATCATCCAATGTTCAAACAACGGTTTGATTTTGTGCGAGTCCAACTCGATTGAGAATAAGTACATAAGGTACGAATTCGCGAATTATATCGAACTACTTATTAAATCTAATTTAATTCGTATTCAATACTAATTCAATTATTTAATTCCAAATTAAATGTTTACACTTTTAATGTGCTTTAAAGACTTAGATTCTAAATCTAATCTTATTGGGCCTCAAAGCCCAACTAACATCCAATGTTGAATTTAATTCAAGTCAAATGGACTTAGAATTGATTTATTAAGGCTTGGGCTTTGGTCAATGTGGGTCAAACCTAATTACCAAGCCCAAATAAGGAATCACCCTAAAGTGCCATAAAACCAATTTTAAGCCCATAAGGCCCAATTAAATTATTAAAGCCCATTAATTAAATTTTAATATTCCAAACATTAAAGTCCAATTAATTAAAGTGTAATACCAAGATTAATGTATTAAACCAAATATTTCAAAAATATCCATTTAATTTATTAATCATCAATTTTTCAAAATAAATGTCCAACATTAATTTTAACAAAAATCAACTCCTTTACATGTCCTATGTATTCGGCCAAGGTGAGTTTTTTTGTGTCGATTTGTTTTTCAATCCGATTGAATTATTAATCTACTTCCCGTACACGTTCTAAGTCATCCAATGATCTTAAACACAAAAAATTTCAATCCACTCCAAGTAGCAACACATTCGGCCAAGGCATGAATTTGGGGAAAAATTCATCCAATGCATTTTTCATAAAATTGATTCCATGTATCATCATTCTATATACATGTAAGCATTCTTATTAATCAAATTTCACAAGAACATGCTTCAATCAATTTCACCATATCATTCGGCCAAGGTCAAAATTTTGGGGAAAAATCATCCAATGCATTTTTCATAAAATTGATTCCATGTATCATCATTCTATATACATGCAAGCATACTTATTCATCAAATTTCACAAGAACATGCTTCAACCAATTTTATCAAATTTTAACCTAAAGTATTTCATGCTTAAACCTAGCTCAATGATACCATTGTTGGTTTCTATAATATGTCCCAAACAAAGATTAAGCATGTGAAATACTATAAAGAATATATATATAAACATGAAGTATGGCGGAATCATACTTACAATATCTTGTGATGAAGAAGATGATCAAATGGTAGAAGCTCCAAGTTGTGGAAGATTCGGCCAAGAGGAAGAAGAAGACTTGAAGCTCCAAGCTTTTGTATTCCAAGCTCTTTGATGGTTTCCCTATCACCTCTTTTGATCCCTTGCTTGTGCTAGCAAAAATGGAGAAATAGAAGATCAAATCTTCCTTGCCCTTGTCAATGGAGTTCTCGGCAATTTGAGAGAGAAGAGAGATTTTGTGTAAAGTCTTAATTGATTTTGTTTTACCAAAAATCAATTTATATTTATGTTATAATTTATTAAATTAATAATAATCTATGACATAAACCATGCAATGGCTTAGAGTGTCAAACACTCAAACTCCATGCAAAACCTTTGAGTGTAATGCACACTATCACCATGCAATGCCTAGAGTGTATTGTACACTATTAACATGCAATGCCTTATTAATAAAATAATGCATATAATGACAAGTGTCATGTGGGCCCCACACGTTTCCAAATGAAAGTGGGCCCACGTCCACTCACGCGCTCGGGTTCGATATTTCCGAAATACCGAACTTACGTCGCGACGTTAATTCAATCGAATTTAAATAAATAACCGCGCCTAGCGAAATTATTATTTACGTCGCTAACGAATTATTTCTAAATTAATTCGTATGCCCGAATTAAAATCTAATTTTAATTTCGCGTCGAAATCGAATTTCAATTATTATATCGAATATAATAATCTTACTGATTAATTCCAAATTAATCGTTCTCTCTCTATAAATAAGGCACTTTATCCAAGATAAAGTTTCTCCGTAATTAATCCAAGATTAATTAAATTCGAATTAAATATCATAGGTGAATCTTCGGGAAGCGACCCAAGAGACCTCTGGATATTTTGGCAGTAAATACGGTCGTCAGATAATCCGAACACGTACGTACCTCGTACTACGTCTTTACCGATTCACAAGACAAGGTTGGCTTCTAGCAAAGCGCCATGCCTACCCAATTCTCCAGAAATATTCTTATAGGAATATAAGATCTATATCAAGCGTAGTATACCGTAGTATTGCGTACAGCGATCCAGTATCGGATGATCACATGCTAGGCCTAGGGCTGGAGATGTGTCTGCCCCGTACGAAACATATATCGGACATCAAGCAACTAGTCTCTTTAAATCGGACAATCCTGACCTGGTCATATTGTCCCGACGGTTGCAACCTTTTATAGAGTACTAGTTCTGTGCCCTGCGTGATCATCACCTCCATATGTCTGAAGCGATACTTCCATCTTGACATCACATCCAGTACACTACGCTTCTCGATAAACCCAGAAGAGGTGTACACAGACCGGGTAAGGTCCCCAACCACCAAAACCAAAGTTTACCGATTGTCGCAAGTACTAGCGATGTAAGTCTCAGGTTAAGACCATATACACCTACCCTGATGCGGCCTCCCATAGACACATAGACATACTACCAATGGGATTCCGCGGGGTCTATCCAGAGCGAAGCTGTTTTCCGTACCATCGGTAAAACACAACCTCCTATCGCACTTGCATAAGTATCCAATACTTAAATATATGAGAACTATGCCGTTGTGCCCTCACAACGTGCACAAGCGCAATACTAGCCTATTCCGCATTATCGATGTCCAGTCTCGATAATACTACGGCTAGGGATATTTAATGATTAAACCTTTATGGATTGATACTGTCTCATATCATCTCAATCCAGTACTAATCATATGGACTTTCGCCATTTATATATCAAAGTAAATAAAATTACAAAACGGCAAAAGGCAATTTCATTATCACATAGTTAATTTTGTACAATAATACAATATCATTTACAAACAGTGACGCTATGGGACATAATGTCTAATAGTGACTGCTCAGTCTCCTCTTCTTCAGGCAAAGTACTGCTTCAATCTGTCAACGTTGATCGTCTCGGTGAACTCATTCCCTTCCATGTCTGACAGTCTCACTGTTCAATTTCCCATTACTTTCTGGACGATGTAGGGTCCCTCCCAGTTTGGTCTGAACTTTCCTCTTGGGTCTGTCATTGATGGCTTCGACTGCTTAAGCACCATATCACCCTTTCTGATCTTGGTAGGACGCACTTTCTTATTGAATACTCGAGCCAACCTTTTCTGGTATATTAGCATATGGTGCAAGGACTTCATCCTCTTCTCATCCATCAATGCTAATTGTTCACTCTTCTACGAGGCCCATTCTCGTTCAGGCAATTTTGCTTCTGCTAATACCCGCATGGATTGTATCTCAACTTCCACCGGCAGTACTGCTTCCATTCCGTAAACCAAAAAGTAAGGCGTGGCTCATGTCGCCGTTCTCACAGAAGTCCTATATCCCCACAAGGCATACAGTAGCTTATCAGCCCAGTCTTTGTAATTCTCCGTCATCTTAGCCAGTATTGTCTTTATCGTCTTATTGGCTGCCTCGACTGCCCCATTCGCCTGCGGACTGTAAGGTGATGACTTGTGATGTACTATCCCATGCTTCTGTAGCATTGCTTTCGTTTCTCCCTGAAACTGGACTCCATTGTCCGTTACTACATGGTGCGGCATACCATACCGATAAATAAGATTCCGAGCTATGAACTTGGCCATCTGTTTTGCTGTAACATTGCGGAATGATTCGGTTTCCACCCATTTCGAGAAGTAGTCTATTGCAACTACTATGAATCGATGTCCATTCGATGTGTTCGGCCAAATTTCTCCGATCATATCAATCCCCCATGCTGAGAAAGGCCATGGCTCTGACAGCCCATGCAACTTTGTATGCGGCAAATGATTCAAATTACCGTGTGCTTGACAATCATGGTAGTGCTTTACCAGCTTCGTGCAGTTAGCTTCCATTGTCGACCAGTAAAAGCCATGTCTAACAATCTTACGAGACAGATTCAACCCATTCATATGCGGGCCACATACTCCTGCATGTATTTCTTCCATTGCCTTCTGAGTTTCTTCTTTTCTCAAACATTTCATTTGGATGCCGTTCGCTTGCCTCTTGTACAGTTCTCCGTTCAAGTTCACATATTGGGAAGCCCACTTCTAGATTGCTATCTTATCTTTTCTGCCTGCTTCTTCTGGGAATTCCCCATTTTCCAAGTATCGTTCAATATCATGGCACCAAGGTTTTCCATCGTTGATCTCTACTTCTAGGACCCTTTCTACCTTGTAAACAGGTTTACTCGCTGTTGTCAAAACCAATGGTCTCATTATCAATTTTTCCGGATTCTCCCAATTTGAGGCTAATGTTGCCAATGCGTCTGCCATCTGATTCTCTTCTCATGGCAAGTGCTGGAATTTGCAGTCAGGGATAGCCTGTGCCAGATTTCTGAGGTAGAACAAGTATGGTTTCAACCGTTCTTCCTTTAACTCCCATTTTCCTTTCATCTGTCGCATTACCAACATTGAGTCTCCGTAAACTCCAACATTCTTAGCTCTCAAGACTATCAATGCAGTCAACCCGAAGACACATGCTTCGTACTCGGCCATGTTGTTAGTCACTCCGAACGTCAACCTTTTGGCCATAGGCATGGTTTCTCCTTCAGGAGTTACTATCACGATCCCAATTCTGGCTCCTTTGCAGTTCACTGCTCTGTCAAAATACATCTTCCACCCTTGGACTGCTATAGCTTGGATTTCCTCATCGGGGAACTCAAACTTGTACTGATCCCCTTCAACGGGTTGCAACGCTAGGAACTCGGCTACAGCTCGCCCTTTGATCACTTTATAGATGAGGTACTCGATATCAAATTCCATTAGCAACACTAGCCATCTGCCCAACTTCCCAACTAGCGAGGGCACTGAATGCAAGTATTTCAAAGGATTCTCCTTCGCTACCACTTGGATCTTGTAGGATTGGAAGTAATGGCGTAATTTCCTGGACGCCCATACTACTGCCAAACAAAGCTTCTCCACTTCCTAATAGCGGGCTTCGTACAGAAGCAACTTCTTACTGAGGTAGTAGACTGCATGCTCTACTCCTGTCTCATCTGCTTGTACCATCATCACCCCCAGCGCTTCAGGTTCAATAGCCAAATAAAGTACCAAAGGTCTACCCTGTCTTGGAGGTTTCAAAACAGAAGGCTTCACCAAATATTCTATGATTTTGTCAAAGGCTTGTTGACATTATTCATTCCACTTCACCGGCTGGTCTTTCCTCAACAGTTTGAAGATAGGCTCACACACTGAAGTCAACCTGGCAATAAACCGACTGATGTACTGGATTTTCCCAAGCAATGCTCTGACTTCTTTTTTCATCTTCGGTGCGGGCATTACATTAATAGCCTTGATCTTTTCAGGATCCACTTCTATTCCTCCCATTCCTACTGTTTGGCCGAGCAACTTCCCCAATGTTACTCTGAACACACACACTTCTTGGGATTCAGTCGCAGGTTGTACTTGTCGACTCATTCAAGGAACTTCTCCAATGCTTCTATATGCCCATCTCTCATCTCTTATTTGACCATCATGTCATCCACGTACACCTCAATCTCCTTATGCATTAGGTCATGAAATAAGGTAGTGGCCATCCGCTGATAAGTGGCCCTGGCATTCTTAAGCCCAAACGGAATCACCTTGTAGCAATAGGTTCCCCATTCTATGACGAAGGCGGTCTTATGCTTATCTTCTTCAGCCATAAGAACCTGATTGTATCCCGAGAACCCATCCACGAATGAGTACATAGCAGATAAAACGGCACTATCAACAAGTACATCTATATGCGAAAAAGGAAAGTCATCATTCAGACAAGCTTTGTTGAGGTCTCTGTAATCCATGCATATTCTGACTTTTCCGTCCCTCTTCGGCACATGTACAATGTTTGCCAACCACTCGAGATATTTTACCACTTCCAGGAATCCCACATCTATTTGCTTCTTAACTTCTTCTCTGACTTTCTCGGCCCATTCAGGTCTCATCCTTCGTAGCTTCTGCTTCACCGGCTTCATATTTGGATAAGTCGGTATCACATGCTGGGCAATACTTCTGTCTACCCCGGGCATGTCCTCATAGGACCAAGCGAATACTTTGGCATATTTAACCAATATCCCTTCTAAATTCTTCCGTTCTTCGGCGGTAACCTCACTCGCAATTAAGAATTCCTTGGGAATTTCAGGCGTACCAAGGTTGAATGCATTCGTTTTAGTTGAGTTGATATCAAATATGCTCAAGTCATGCAAGTTAAGAGGAAGAGACTCAGGCAAGTAAGCAAAATGATTGTCTTTATTGCTAGTAAATGCGGGAGTACACTCAAATAAATTAGGAAGATAAATGTCTTCATCATCTACAAACACTTCATCTTCTGCAACTGGGTTTTTCTCAGCTTCCTTATTCTCCTCAAGAGTCAGGCTCTCCAATTTCATCAGCTCTTCTTCCCATTTCTCTTCTTCATTTTTCGCAACTTCCTCTGTCAGCGGCTTCTCACCCAGCATATCTTGGAAGATCTCAAATTCGGGCACCACAATCCCATTAACTTCTACTGGTTTGGGCTCTCCTTGATACCTTGAAGCCTTTACGAAGCATTCCATCAGCTTCAACCCTTTCTTCTTGGCTTTCGGCGTTTCTTCGTCAGATATGTATCCCAGACCCCTCCGAGTAGTCTACCCTTTAAAGTCTGGCAATGCTGAACCTTTGTTTGGTTCAAACTTCATTTTCTCCATGATCCTAGCCACTTTAGGATCTACCCACTCCTCGAAGGTTGCCGACACTTGGAACCTCGTAAAAGGTTGAATTTCCAAGGTGACTATAGCGTTGTCCACCTCAGCTCTGATAGTGACAATCTCTCCTCCTTACGGGAACTTAATCATCTGATGCAGAGTGGAGGGCACGCCCCCAAGCTTATGATATCACAGCCTTCCCAACAACAAGGCAAAAGTGGCCGGGATATCCAGCACCATGAACTCGACCTCATCCTCAATCGGACCAACCTTGACTACCACGACAAAGGTACCCTCAACTCCCCGCTTGCTATCATCATAAGCCTTAATAGTCATATTAGAGGGATTCAAATCTGTCGGCTTTATACCCAGCCTTGCCAAAATCTTCAATGGGCACACATTGATGGATGAACCATCGTCCACCATCACGCAAGATGTCTTCTTGCCCCTCACTCCAGCTCTAATGAACAAAGGCCTATTGTGGTTTCTTCCATCAGCCGGGAGCTCTTCCTCAGAAAAGGTTATGTGCAACGCTTCTTTCTGCACTGATTCGACAAACATCGCGGGATCATCTTCCGGCACTACTATCTTGATCAAGGCCTCAACCATAGCCCGCTTGTGCTCTCCGGACGCACACAATAACTCCCAGATACTCAGTTGTGCTCGGGTCTTCTTCAGTTTCCACAGCACTACATCTCCTTTAGCGTTCTCAGTATTCTCGGCCACTTCTCAGCCTTCTGTCAGCACTTCCTTCCCCTTTTCGGCACTATCACTATAAAAACGCCCACTTCGGGTCATTCCCTTCACCTCTTCTTCATCACTACTAGAGAAATCCTCCCAGAAATGCTTCTTCTGTTCCGCTTATCCTCACTGTTACTATCCCAATACCTAGGCAAAAGGCTTGGTGGTCGAAGGTTCGAAGGACAAGGTCTTCGGGTAGGCCAGAGTTGATCTTATAAGTAGGTGGGGGAATAGAGTGATAGTTGGGCAAGGGGTTACGGTATGTGTTATGCTGTTCTTTTTTAGGATCAGGGATTTTTTGGGAGTCTATAAGGTCTTGGATCTCATGTCTCAGACGGGTACATGTGGGACACAGAAACTGGACGACACATGCTGTCACGGGCTCGCGGCCCGGTCGGGAGTACGGAGTAGCCACAGGGGACTCAATCGGAGAATAATGGAGTCGCCACCCGGTGTGAACCGAGAAAATGAGATTTAAGGCCGCACTCACCCCTCACAAGGGAAGACCTCAAACCATTGGGTTCGGAATGGTCCCTTACTTATGTCACTTGTAATGAAAGGATTTGTGTAATAATTTAATCAAGTTTAAGTAACATTTATTTCCAAGAGTATCATGTTTCTAAATTCACATGTACAAGATAAAACTTACACCTAAATTTACATATATTTTACATCTAAGATTGCATGCTTGAAAGTACATCAAAGTAGCAACGAACATACAACTTCATTGGCATATTATATTCACGAAAAACACAAGCACACACACTAACCACACAAGCACACATGTGAACACTTTTTCTAAGTGGTACGTGGAATTGTATCCCAAGTACAGACCGCACTACCGTCCATTCGGAATCTACTACGGAATTTATGTATGGGTTTCCATCCGATATACCACAAGAAATAATACTCAAATGTTATCATGACATAGATATATGAATTGTAACACGTTAAGCCAAGACTAAGGTAAATGATGCAACCAATGGAATAAACATGTTTTTCACTATGATGCGTACAAAGATAAGAATGACTATATGGGATTTCATATACCCGATTGAACACATCTTACATTCAACCGAGCATATATCAATCGGCGTGGCAAAATATCATGGTAAAGGATTTTAACCCCTCCAAATAGAGGACCTTTAATCCGACTTACTAAGCCCATGCGCTCGATCGTATCATGCATACAAAAATAAAGACAATCATATCAAACTTAGTATGTCCGATTGAACATATCTTATATCCAACCGAACACACATCAATCGGCGTGGCAAAGCATTGTGGTAAAGGATTTTAACCCCTCCAAATATGGAACCTTTAATCCGACTTACTAAGCCCATGCGCTCGATTGTATCATACATACAAAAATAAAGGCAATCACATCAAACTTAGTATGCCCGATTGAACATATCTTATATCCAACCGAACACACATCAACCGGCGCGGCAAAGCATTGTGGTAAAGGATTTTAACCCCTCCAAATAGGGGACCTTTAATCCGACTTACTAAGCCCATGCGCTCGATTGTATCATTCATACAAATAATGTGCGGAATTCAAATGACGAAAAATAAATAAATCAAAGCAACATAAAACAAAAGAAAGTGTCGTTTACTCAAGCGGTACGTGGAGTTGTATCCCGAGTGCAGATCATACTACCGTCCATTCAGAATCGGCTATGAAATTTATGTCCGGGTTTCCATCCAATATACCGCGAGAGTTGACACATCTTTCATTTTATTCCAAAGCCACAACATACAATATCTTATAATCCATGCATATTTATCTACTCAAGGGCCACAACATGCATTTCAACATAACAATCATGCAAGCAATATTCAATAAATAATACAAATAAAACAGAAAACGAATGTGGAAAATACCCTCAGGTCTAACCTTTTATGTCGACTTTCGAACTCGCGTTTCACGGCCGTCGGAAAGGCTATCACTCCGTAACTTTTCTGGTTCGCTGGTTCACTTTTTTTCTCGCTGTTTTCACTGCTCGGACTGCTGTTTTTGCCCCATTTTGCCACTGTTTTACTGCTGTTTAAGGGTGTTTTCTGGGAAATAAGGGACTGTTTTGGTGATTTTTTGGGGTTGTTTGCTCACTGTTTTAGGGTGGGTTTTAGGGTTATTTCTTCACGTTGATTTAGTGACTTTGGGGGCAGTTTAGAGGTTCTGGTTTCACGTTGGTTGAGGGTTTATTTTCTGTTTTGTTTTGTTGGTCAGTGAGGGTGCGTTTGTGGCTTTATTTGCTCATGGTTTAGGGGGCTTTGTTCGGTTGGTGGCTGACCGACGTAAACACACACGTATAACGCAAGTGTACGTATCGTTCAAGTATTATAAAAATATCGATCCCACGAGGACTTAATATCTAATCTATTAATTTTATGAGGTCAAATGATTACTAGTATCTAACAGGTTGTTTGATTGATTTGAAATGGTGACGATTCTAAATTTAAAAATAAGTAAATAAAATTATTCGAAAGTAGGTTTTAAGAAAATTCAATATTAAAAACTATCTAGGGTTGTGATTTCTTCCAATATCATTTTAAAGATGAAGTGGTTATCTTAAAGTTGGGTAATATATTGATTTATTAACCTGGAACACTAAATTATGTGTAAGCCTCTGTCGATGGTCAGACACAAATACCCAGTTTAACCCAATTGAACCATATGTCTATGTCAACCAAATTATCTGGACTCATTAAGTTTAATTCCAATTATGGCTACCCCCGCCCGACAGGTATATATCTATCCTGTAAGGAAATCTATTAAAGGGTTATCTATCCTCAAGGAAGATCGTGGACTATTGAGTTGAAGGTCTTAAACTTAAAATATCTATGTCTAGTTCATTTTAAGTTTCCTAGTTCAATTTTATTAATGGCCAGTTAATGAAAAAGCATTAAGATTAAGACTCAATAAATAAATCTTTATATTACCCAAGCTATAATCTAACCCATAATAACCCGGTGATATTGGATTTCATCACAACCCCACATAATTGGCTTAGTTACGACACATATTTACGGGTAGTAAAAATTTAAATAAAATAAAAGACATAAAGTAAATTCTGAAAATTAAATACTGAAAAGTAAATTGCTGAAAAGTAAAAAAAAAGTAAAAAGTAAAAGTAAAAAGTAAAAAGTAAAAAATAAAAAAAAATAAAAAAAAGTAAATTGCTGAAAGTAAATTGCTGAAATTAATTAAAGTAAAAGTACAATAAAAGAAAATGCTGGGGTTAGAGGATCAACTTTTATTACTACTATTTTAGATATCTCCCTTAATATAATATATTAACTTTGCGTGATAATTACCAACCAGCCATATAGGTGGTATCCTGATTAAGTCAAATTAATAATTAATTATCAACCGACCAACCAAGCGGTATCCATACTTAGTCAGGTTAAAACCAATTTATAATTAATTTCCAACCGGCCAATATAGCGGTATCCTCATTAAGTCAGATTTTAAATCGTTTATATATTATAATTAAGGGAGATTATCTAAATAGCAATAATAAAAGCTTTACCTTTCACCCTAGCAAGGGATAATTACCTCCTCATTGCTTGAAAAAATAAAAACTGCAAAAGTAAAGAAAGAAAATGTTTGTGCGTAAAAGTAAATTGCGGAAAGTAAAAACTGAAAAGTAAAGAAAAGAAAGTGCGAAAGCGAAAATTAATTACTAAAAACTGAAAATAAACAAACTAGATACAATCTTTTTATTTATTCTTAATGAATTTCAAAGAAGAAAGTATGAATTTTACAAATGAAATGACTTGATATTTATAGGCAAAATTTTGCCTCCATCAAATCATCCATCAAATTCTCCACCAAATCCATTATTAATTTCTCCACTAATTACTCCACCAAATACATAATTGCTCCACTAATTGGTTATCTTGTTTGGTGGTGATTTGATAATTTTTATTAATTATTTATTAATTTATATATTGCTTTGAAAATGATTGATAATGACTTTAATAATTATACATCACACACTTCTGGATAGTTCATCAATTTAGGTCATCAAATATTCAGAATTTGAAAATATTTTCTCTTTAAAAGCTGTACATATTTGACTCTTCTTTAATCTAGAACTTCAATCAGCTCAATCCGTATCGGAGTAAAAAGTTATGCCCAAAATACGACAGATGCGCAAAACTGTAATTTCCAAAACTGCACTTCGTAAAAAACGCCCTTTCAAGTTTCCAATCTCCAAAATTAAAATATCAAGTCCAATAATTGCCCTTATTTGACCCATATTTCATCCTAAATGATTTCATTGAGACCCGATATTATTTTATCTGCAAAATTAAATAAAATACATCAAAACGTTCATCAAACCCGAGAAACTAAACAAAATATTAAGTTAAAGGGGCGGTAAGTATTGATATAATTTCCGCTCATCACACCCCCAAACCTAACATTTTGCTAGTCCTCGAGCAAAACAACAAAATAAAATACAAGAAATAATTAAAATTAAACTAAGCCACTTTCGTAGGGATCACGGTTGCATTTAGCGTATGCAACAAGCCTTTAAACCCCTAGGTGTCCCTAGTGGACGAGTTGTAGTCTCCTGAGGGTTTACAGCAAAGATACCCACAAAAATTTTACAAAAGTAAAAAGGTAGTGAAACTAAAGCACACAAAAGCAAAAAAACAAGCGAAAAGAGAATAGAGATGTTAGTGACTAATCAGGTGAAACTTCTACTCCAAGTTACTAGTTGTTTTGTTTCATTCTAAATTACCGAATAAGTAAATTCTCAGATTATTTTTACCATTCTCCATATACACAGTCGACAAAATATTAATCAACCCATTTTTCCCACAACAGTCACGAGTGTAGTTGATAAGAGAGTAATATTTTTGTCCTAAAGTTTTATCATAATTCACATCTTTTTGCAGCAATGGAATACTTTTTCTGATTTTTCCGATTTTTTTTCTCTATTTTTTATTTATATACAATATCTTCTGTCTATGTAACGAGCTTTGGGTCGGTGACTCCCAAACCAGTTGGCTTTAAGGCATCAGGTGTTAAGACACCCCTACGGACTTAATTACTCAGACTTCAAATATATATATTTTTGCAGCATCTTTGATCCATGTAGCGAGCTTTGGGCCAGTGACTCCCAAACCAGTTGGTTTTAGGGCACTAGGTGTTAAAACACCCTTACAGACTTAATAACTCGGATCTCAAACGTTTTTTTTTTTTACTCCATCACTTTTTGAGATGCTTCCTCCAATTAAACTAGAGTACTAAATATTACAAACTTTTCAATTTTAGCTCATGTCCGTATGTTACTATGTATGTTGATAATACCTCCTAACTAAGCATATGAAGATCCATTTTAGTCAGTTTTATAGAGAATTTACAAATTATATAATTCAAAAGGAAAAAAACAAAAATTAACTTGTTCCGAATTAGGTTTGAGATACGTCTCAGGAGTGAAAACTCTTTACTCAGCTATCTCTTACCAATTTCACCTTTCTAGTCAAAATAAAAACACAAAATATTTTTGTAATTTTTGAAAATTTTTCAATTTTTTTGTATTTTTCGAAAAATTTTGAAATAAAAACAACACACAACTAAAAACAAGATACTAATCAACTAATTCCCTCCCCCAAACCTAATGAGACATTGTCCCCAATGTCTTAAACAGTAGAAGAAGAGTTTAGAAGATAGTACCTGGTTATTAAAGGTTAAGATCCAGATTAATCCTACGCTTCTTACCACGATCATCCTCGGACCAATTTATCTTTGAAAGGATAGGGTCAATTTGTGGTTCATAGGCTAAGATTTTGTCAATTAGATCTGGAGCAGTTCTGGCAGTGAAGATGAGTTCTTTTAAAGGTTTTGACACAAACCCATTTCTCCGGGCATCATCAAGAAACACACAAAGAAAATCATAAAATCCATCAACATTAAACAGCCCAATTGGTTTCTGGTGTATGTTCAAGTTCGCCCTAGATAACACTATAAACATTTCCTCCAGAGTGCCCAAGCCACCTGGCAAAGCAATAAAAGCATCAGCACGGTTAATCATTTCTACCAGTCGTTCAGACATACCTGGCACAATCAGTTCATCTCCGTTTGATGGTTCAATAAGATTTGCCTCCGCCAAGGGTTTTGGGATGATTCCCAAAACATGACTGCCTCCTTCTTGTACGGCCTTTGAAACGATCCCCATAAGTCCAAGATTTCCCCCGCCATATATTAAGTGCATATTCCTTGTAGCTAAGACTCGACCCAATTCTTGTGCTGCCTCCATGTATTGTGGTTTAGTACCAACACTACTACCGCAAAACACACATATGTTTTCAACTCGTCTTCTTGAAGTGGCTTCCATGTTTTACTGTGGATGTCTTCAAAAATGCAATGATGAGTTGAATTTATAATACCTAAAAAGGGTGAGTAAAAATAGCACAAGTATCTTCCAAAGGACGATTAGTAGCAAAATAGTAAAATAAATCGTGATAGTCAAAAAGGTCTGGATCCTGTCGGAGAAAACAAAAGAAAACAACAAAACAAATCACAATTATTAGGAAAAAGACAAAGAGATATAATATGTACAAGAATTTACAGCTTGATTAACGTCTATGAGTCAGGGACAAGCTTCCCATCTAATTTTCTTATAAATTGGCAAACAGGGTCTTTTTGAGTCATATTCCCAAGACTTAGTTGTTGTCTTTCTTTTGAAATTGTGCATATAACATGCGAATTTCATGATACACACATCCACTGGGATGTGTCTCAAGAGTAATGAAATAAATAAGTTTATTTAATTGATCCAAGAAAAATTTTGAAATCGAAAAATTTTGATTTTCCACGTTTCCGTTGCGTTACCGATATTCCGCCATAAAACCCCAACAAAATGGTGTCAGAGCGAGTATGATTCTTGGCCGCTGATATGATTAGCCCTTTAAATCTAATTTTTATTCTTATCTTGCTTAATACATGCATGATTTAATTTAATTTGATTAAATTTAAAGTGTATGACACTTATGGAATATCCCCGCTCAATAAGGTTTTAAAGTAACTAGTATTTTGAATACTTGTTTCTTGGTCCGTCTTGTCAATACAGTTTATGAATATATTTCCATGACTACATCCGATACCGTGCCTCTGCTGTGAGGGTGTAGCCGATAGAGTTTTATTTATACCGGATGTATATCAGATACTAGATAAATTCAAGCAAAAGCAGAATCCTGAACGTGCCCTAGCCGTCAGGGTTAAGCAAGTAGCTTGAATTTATCATTGGCGAGTTTAACCTTGGTACGCCTCCTTGTGAACGTGCCCTAGCTGTCACAGCGAGAAAAAACTAGGACCGGAACCCATGAGTCACTATTGAGTGATTTACAAATGAGTTGTCTACCTGATGAATATATGTAGGCGAGACCGTGCCTCTGCTGTGAGTCGAAATATATTCAAGGGGTCCACTTCCCATTATGGAATTCGATTTAATTATTGAAATCTCATTTTTCCGTTGGGGATTACGGTATTACGTAAAATAATGGGAGGCACTGCTAAGTTTAAAAATTTCATAACTTAGGCAGTGTATATTATTATGGAAATTGTCGTTTGTTTGTTTTCTTATTCTATTGTTTATATAGAATTGAACTTCTATTTACTGCACACATAATTTGATATGTTATCTGACTTGACTCTTGGTTGCAGTTATTCTAGAATAGGTTCTAGATACTACTAGACTATGATATTATTAGATTGGTCTAAACCATCGGGAACTGTTGTTCCGATTTTCTTGAAAAATCAAGATGGTTAATGACTTAGTTTCTAAATCATTATAGATAATCTAGATAGATATCCCTTTTAGGATATAATGCTTTAGAGATAATAGTTTTATATGCAGTAAGAATTGACTTGAATTAGTTCATATCTCGAGATTCTTGACTGGCATTAAGAACCACATTAGGTATTTGTTTATCTAGTAATGACGTTTCTTAGCTTTAATGACCTTTAGAGGCAATGTGTCTAACACAATTTGCTAATCAATTATTTGTAATTGTTATGAATAGTTGAATGCAAATAGTAAAGCTAAAGAAAGGAGATGCGCATAGTTGTGTATAGAAAATATCAATTTTCACAATACTACAACTATAGGTATTGGATACCAGATCTCCCGTCTAATTATTTAAAATATTAGTTAATGATTGTTTTGATATTTGATATCGGAACTTGCGACTATTGGATTGTTACTTGTTCTTTATAAACAATTACTATATATTTTAAATATTACTAGTCGTGTCATTGACGTAGAGATAAACAATAAGAAAAATTATTCGGTAAAGTAAATAATTTAGAACGGTGCTTGATGAGATTTTATCACTTAAGCATTGGATGCTTATTCCGTATGGTAAAAGATGGTTTGATACGAGATCACACCACATATCCTTATCCATTTAATGAATATTGTATTCGGGATGGTGATTAAAATCTCGTTTAACCAATGATTTGTCATTGGACCACCAGATTTATTAAACTGATACATTAGATGTATGTAGTTTAATGAATTGTAATTCCTTAAGGTAGTTTTCTTTACTTCACAACTTAGTTTATGAATTGTCATAACTTAGTTGCGTGTTTATGAAGGAACACATATTGAAAGTCTTGAAAGTATCAAGAACTTTCAATCTGTTCTGATAAAATGTAGATTGGACATTTTTTACTTGTTCAAATATATTCAATCTGAAGTTTTTTGAGAACTCTATCCTTAAAATTCATTACATGTCTTTGAACTGTTCAAAGATCTTTGATACGATCAAACATATGAATTTAAAGCAATTAGTTCAAAGGTTATTGAGTGAATATGATTCTTATTCAATATTATTCTTCCACGATTCCATCTTGATGGAATTGAGTAGTGAGAGCAGTCGAATCTTTTATGTTAAACTTTTACTTATACCTCCAAGGTGCAAGTAATAACTATTATATAAAAGAAAGATTCAAATCTCAAACTTTTCAAGATTATATTCTATTTAATATAAAATCTTTCCTACGATCCTAAGTAATAAAATTGTTTTATTACTTGTTGTGTAACATCATATGTTAATTATTGTAGAAAAGACTTGACTTTTTGAAGTCAAATGTGAAAATGATAAATTATAGTTGGAACTACGTAATTAATAAGATGAAACAACCCTTAGTCATCTTCCATATAAGTCCAATAGGACGTTAGAATCATTTACGAGTATTTGATACTTAATGATTCAATTGTTTTCTTATCGAAGAAAATTATCTTATAACTTAAAGTGGGAGCGATATTTGATATCGATTTCGGAAATTAGCATTGAACCTTAGATCTAAGATTGTTCACAGCTTACTACGATCAAGTTTTGAACTTGATTAGGCTTTCGTTATGAATAGTTCATAAAATGTGCTAATTGTTTGCGCAGCAAAAGCAATGTGAGCTGATTAAAGGTTTGACATTTACAGTACGACAGTGAGAAAGGTTGTACTCAGTAATCTATTGTAGATTCTGAGGAAACTTGTCTCTAGTCACACTAATTGAACAATTTGAGATCTGTTGGTTAATTTTAATATTAAATTGTGTATTTTAGCTAAAGAATACAAAGTTGCGTTTTTGAATGGCTTCTCATAATAAGAGATCAGTTGTGATTTCTTTGTTTAAAGAGTACATTCTGGAATGGCCCTATAGTTTTTGTGTTCTGCTGAGATTGCAGTTTGGTATACTAGCTTATAGAGCCTATTGTAGACTCGGGTGAGCCTTCCAAAAATCTGTATTCTCTAATTTTGATATCAGTCAGATTGTCTGATTTTATCAAAGTATAGAGAGCACATTTGTGATAAAAAAGGTTAGTGAGAGCGTACAAATTACTTTCTAGTGTTATATATCCTAACAACATTATCATTATTATAGTATAATGAGATGTTTGTAAGGAAAAAGGTTTACCTAAGTCTTCTTTACTTCGTGAAAGTAGTGGGAGTAGTCTCTGTTATATACGATATATAGTTTTATATATAAGATATAAGACTAAGAGACTTGTGAGATACTAATATTAGTCGTGAATTAAATGATATAATAAAAGACACAACAAGACTATTTGTATGACATTTAATATAACAGTTTGACAGTTAATGTGTGTCCTATATAAGAAGTATTCATCTTTTGTAAAGGATGATTCCTTTTTCGAAAGAGATATTCATTAGAATTGTTGGACAATTATGACCTACAGCGTCACTATTTGTAAAAGACATTGTGGTTTTTGTACAAATTAACTATGTGACAATGGAAATTGCTATTTTATCATTTTTTCATTAGATTACTTGAATATATATAAATGATAAAAGTCCTTATGATTAGTTCCGGATTATAAGATATGAGACAATATCAATCCACGAAGGTTTAATCATTAAATATCCATAGTCGTAGTATTATCGAGAAGGACATCGATAATGCGGAATAGACTAGTATTGCACTTGTGCGTGTTATGGAAGCGTAATAACATAATTCTCATATATTTAAGTATTGGATACTTATGCAAGTGTGATAGGAGGTTGTGTTTGCCGATGGTACGGAAACAGCTTCTCTCTGGATAGACCATCAGAATCTCATTGGTAGTATGACTATGTGTCTATGGGAATTCGCATCAGGGTATGTGTATTTGGTCTTAACCTGAGACTTGCATCGTTAATACTTGCGATAATCAATACGCTTTGGTTTTGGTCATCCAAGACTTTAACAGGTTCTGTGTACGCCTCTTCTGGGTTTATTGAAAATCGTAGTGTATTGGGTGTGATGTCAAGAAGGAAGTATCACTCCAGTCATATAGAGATGATGATCACGCAGGGATACATAACTGGATCTCTATTATGTTGCAACTATCGGGATAATATGAGAAGGTCATGATTATCCGATTATAGAGACTAGTTTCTTGTGATCCGATATATGCTTCGTACGGGGCAGACAATATTCCAGCCCCAGGCCTTGTATGTGACATCAGATACTGGATCGCAATACGAAATACTACGTATACTACGTCTGACATAGATTATATATTCCTTAAAGAATATTTCTGGAGAATTGGGTAGTCACGGTGCTTTGCTAGAAGCCAACCATGTCTTGTAAATCAGCAGAAACGTGGTACCGGGTACGCACCTGTTCGGATAGCCCGACGACCGGATTTACTGCCAACATATCCAGAGATCTCATGGGTCGCTTCCCAAAGATTCACCTATGACGTATGACTCGAACAAAATTAATCTGGGATTAATTATGGGAGAGAAAAAATTAATCTAGGATTAATTACGGCGAGAATTTAACTGGGATAAAATTTGATAAGAAGAGAGAGAACGATTAATTTGGAATTAATCAATAAAATAATATATTCGATATATTAAACGAAATTAGATTTCGACGCGGAATTAAAATTGGTTTTTAATTTGGGCGAACGAATTAATTTAGAGTTAATTCGCGAGCGACTTTAATAGTAATTCTGCTAGGCATAATTATTTAATTAAATTGTATTTAATTAAGTCGCAACGGAAAATTCGTTAATTCGAAATTAACGAACCCGAGCCTGGAATGTGTTTGCGGGTCCACTAGGATTTTAAATCAAAGTGGGGCCCACCACAATTCACATCACTTGTCACTTTACTTACCTTTATGTTGATGAAATTTTGTAATGGTTGGTGACTTGTAACTTAACAAACTTGAGAGACTTGTGATAGGCTTTTACTAACTTTGGAAGTTTGGAAATTGATTACTTGATTTTGGAAATCAAAAACACACACATAACTCTCATTCTCTCCTCACCACCGAAAATCACTCTCTCCCTCTCCTAACTTCACATTGTCGAGAGTTGTAAGAAGTTTAAGGGGAATTTTGTTGCAAATTTCTCCATTGCTAGCACATAAAAGATCATACAAAGGTGATAGGGAAACCATTCCCATTGAGTTGGGAATTCAAACAACAAAGCTTGGAGCTTATCATTCATACAAAAAGAAGAGCTTGGAGAACTTCAAAGGAGCAAAATTTTTGTTCTCAACACATCCACACAACCGATCAAAGTGAGTATGATTTTATCAAATTGAGTGTTTGTGTATGCTTAGATTATGATAACTAGGAGTTATGCATGATTAATTTTATGCAAAATTGATTGGATTAATTTTCCCAAATTTGCTTACATTGGCCGAAAATGTGATGAACCCTAAACTCATGGTGATTTTGATTTTTAGACCATTGGATGTGTTTAAAATGTTTAGATATATTGATTTGTGATTTAATTGGATTGAAATAAAAATTAATGAAAAAATATCCATATTGCCGTGACTTGTAGAAGAATGTTAGAGTTGATTTTGATTCAATAATGTTGGACATGTATTGAAAATAATAAAGCATGATTAATTATGTAAATTGGTATTTTGGAAATGTTAATTTGAATAATTAATTATGGCTATACACTTTAATTAAATAAATTGTGATATTTGGAATATTAGAATTTAATTAATTAGGCTTAATTTGGAATTGGGCTAAAATTATTGTATTTGGGCCTAATGGGCTTGGTTGGGCCAAGTTGGTTGAGGACAATTGGATTGGATCCAAATTGGGCCTAAAACCATACCATTAAGTCCAAATATAATAAATGGACCTTTAAATAATTAATTGAGCCTAATGGGCCAAAATTAATTTTATGGCAAAGGGTGATTCCTTATTGGGCTTTGGTTGCCAAAGTCCATGCCTTAAGAAATTTATTGAAAGCCTATTGGACTTTAATTAATTAACATTGGATGTTAATTGGGATTTGAGACCCATTACGATTAGATTTAGAATCTAAATCGTAAAGGCACATTAAAAGTGTAATTATTTAATTTGGAATTAAATAAAGAATTAGTATTGAATACAAATTAAATTAGATTTAAAATTGTAGTTCAATATAATTAGAGAATACGCACTTTGAGTACTTATTTTCAAATGAGTTGGACTCGCACAAATCAAATCATTGTTTGAACATTGGATGATCACTTAATTCAAAGATTAATTAATTGGATTAGATTAATTGAATAACATGTTTTGTGTGAATACATGGATGTATTGTATGAATAATGTATATCAGATGGATATTAGATGGGTGAGGGCAATTTTGCAAATTATTGTAATAAATTTAGAATTTATTAAATTGGACCCGCGTGTCCAGCCTTTATCTCTTGACTCTTTGTAATTCTCTTCTCACCAATTCCCCTCAATGTTAATGAGGTTTCTTTATTGTATTATGTAATTAAGTAGAAGTTAGAATAGTGCTAGCCGGGGAGATGAAATAGAGTGATTTGTTCTAGGAACAATTTGTGAGATATCCATCCGTATATCATTATTATTTTATTTATCACGTCTTATTATGCTTTTAGAATACATGCTTAATGGTGTATGATGAGACTTAATCAAAGATAATTAATTGGTTGCCAATTACGTGAAAAACCCTCAATCAAATATTAAGCGTTTTCCTGCCATTGAATGGTTTTTTCTCAAGGTCCAAGATTGGCATTGGTTTGTTGGCCAAAGTCAAGATCAATGTCCAACGCGGATGTGTTTGAACCATGAAAGCTTTTTTCCATATCGCATGTCTTGGGCAAGTTGTGATTTGTTGGCCAAAGTCCATGTAACTTCTTGTTCATCGACATGGATTACGAAGTTTTTCAAGGTCAATGGGTCATGCTTAACTGGAATCATTAAGCTTGTTGAGCCAGAAAAAAGGCTTAGTTGATTCAGGGGAAAGGGTTAGGAAAATATATTGGATATATTGCCATATATATTGTATATATGTTTCGGACTTGGAGGTCCACCAACCGGATCTAGGAATTGGATGAGATTCAATTGATCTTAGAGATCTACCTAGTTAAATATCATACAGTTTGTTGGCCAAAGTCAAGGTTGTGTGTTATTTAACGGGATCCTAGCCCACTAGGAAACTAGGTTTCCCGAGTACTAAACAGAGGGTTAGAGGCTCGCCGAAAAATAGTGGGAGGCCAGTATTGAATTTGCAATTTCGTTCAAATACTTGGCATTACGCGCTTTCAAATTATTTCGTCAATTATATATATTTATTAGTTGGACTAATATTTTATTAATTTTCTTGTAACAGTTGGATTGTAACCAAAAATCGTTAATTAAATAGTTAGACTATTACAATTAAGATGACTGGAAAGATCGGGGTTAGAGACATTATCATGAGCGAAAATGTCTTTAATGGTGTGAACTTTCCTGATTGGGATATGAACCTCAAGATTGTCCTGGGGGATGAGAGGATGCTCTATACGATTGAAAGACCTCTCGGGCCTAAGCCCGGAAATGAGTAACCTCTTGAGCTTGAGTTTTGGAAGACTTATAGCGATGAGAACTCAACTAATCAATCTGTCATGCTCGCTACGATGACCCCTCCATTTCGTTGCCAAAATAAGGGATTGGATCCCTATACTATGATGGAAAAATTGAAGGACCTTCATCGATCTAACCTTTGATCGCAAATGTATGAATTGCAAAATAAGCTCTTTCGCTCTCGAATGTCAGAGGGTACATCTGTCGAGCACCATATGTCGCAGATGATTACTAACATTGAACAACTGGGTCAGCTAGGCATAACCTTTGAGGCTGAGACTTCTATAGATTTGATCATGCAGTCTCTTACTGACATCTGGAGCGGGTTCATCATGAACTACAATATGATGAACCAAGACCATACTCTTGGAGAGCTGATGGAAATGCTGCGTGAAGCAGAAAAAGATCTATTGAAGGGCAAAAAACGCGAGGCACACTTCCCTTCAACATCTCAGTCTCCCAAGGCTTGGACGAAGGCTACTGGAGGTGTAAAGAAGAAGAAGAAGAAGAAGGGCAAGGCCAAACCATCAAAGTCTTCTGGGAAGACAAAAGAAAAATCCCAAGATGTGTGCCTGCAGTGTGGCAAACAGGGTCACTGGAAGCGTGACTGCCTTGAGTACAAGGCGCACATGAAGGAAATCAAATCGGGCAAGGCACCGGCTTCAGATATGTTTGTTATAGAAATAAACATGTCTACTTCTAGTTTTAAAAATTGGATTTTTGATTCTGGTTGTGGTACTCATATATGTACTGATGTGCAGGATCTGCAGATTAGCAGAAGACTGGCCTCAGGGGAGATTGATCTACGTGTTTGAAACGGGACCAGGGTCACTGTTTTGGCTGTAGGGACTTATATTTTGGAACTGCCCTCGGGGCATGTACTATATCTATCAGACTGTTATTATGTACCTAGTTTGACTAGGAATGTTATTTCAATATCTTATTTAGCACAATGTTTGTATGCTTTTGTATTTAGAAACACTGGGTGTTTTATGAATAAAAATGATATTGAGATATGCAGTGCTGATGTGAATAATGGTCTTTATATTTTGAATATAAATCAATCTCAAAAATATAATGTAACAAACAAAAGGCTTAAATTAAGTAACAAAGATGAAACTTATATGTGGCATTATCGTATATGACATATTAACAAGACTCGCAAATCCACACTTTCGAAGAGTTGGTACTTGGACAGATTTGATCCAAATTCATATGACGTCTGCGAATCTTGTTTATTAGGCAAAATGCCTAAAACACCTTTTAGCGGTAAAGATGCACGTGCCACCGAACTATTAGCCCTCGTTCATAGTGACATACGTGTTGGACAATTATGAACCATAGCGTCACTATTTATAAAAGACATTGTGGTTTTTGTAAAAATTAACTACGTGACAATGGAAATTCCTATTTTATCATTTTGTAATTTGATTACTTGAATATATATAAATGATAAAAGTCCATTTGATTAGTTCAAGATTATAAGATATGAGACAATATCAATCCACAAAGGTTTAATCATTAAATATCCATAGTCGTAGTATTATCGAGACTGGACATCGATAATGCAGAATAGAATAGTATTGCACTTGTGGTGTTTTATGGAAGCGTAACAATATAGTTCTCATATATTTAATTATTGAATGCTTATGCAAGTATGATAGGAGGTTGTGTTTGCCAATGGTACGGAAATAGCTTCGCTCTAGATCGACCCTGCGGAATCCCATTGGTAGTATAACTATGTGACTATGGGAATCCGCATCAGGGTAGGTGTATTTGGTCTTAACCTGAGACTTGCATCGCTGTACTTGCGACAATTAATACACTTTGGTTTTGGTCGTCCGAGACTTTAACAGGTTATGTTTACGCCTCTTCTGGGTTTATTGAAAATCGTAGTGTATTGGGTGTGATGTCAAGATGGAAGTATCACTTCAGTCATATGGAGATGATGATCACGCAGGATACATAATTGGTTCTCTATTATGTTGCAACTATCGGGATAATATGACAAGGTCATGATTATCCGATTATAGAGACTAGTTGTTGTGATCCGATATATGCTTCGTACGGGGACACTATTCCAATACCAGCCCCAGGCCTTGCATGTGACATCTGATACTGGATTGCAATACGCAATACTACGTATACTACGCCAGACAATGATTATATATTCCTTAAAGAATATTTCTGGAGAATTGGGTAGGAATGGCGCTTTGCTAGAAGCCAACCATGTCTCGTAAATCGGTAAGAACGTGGTACGGGGGTGTTCAGATAGTCCGACGACCAGATTTACTGCCAACATATCCAGGGATCTCATGGGTCGCTTCCCGAAGATTCACCGATGACGTATGACTCGAACATAATTAATTTGGGATTAATTAGAAGGGAGAGAAAATTAATCTTGGATTAATTACGGCGAGATTTTATCTGGGATAAAATTCTATTAGAAGAGAGAGAAAGATTAATTCAGAATTAATCGATAAAATAATATATTCGATATATTAAATGAAATTAGATTTCATAATGGAATTAAAATTGGATTTTAATTCGGGCGAACGAATTAATTTAGAATTAATTCGAGAGTGACTTTAATAGTAATTTTGCTAGGCATAATTATTTAATTAAATTTGATTTAATTGCGTCGCAACGGAAAATTCGTTAATTCGGAATTAACGAACCCGAGCCCGGAATGTGTTTACGGGCCCACTCGAATTTTGATTTCAAGTGGGGCCCACAAGTCACATCAAGTCACATCACTAGTCAATCATTTACCTTTTTGGTGATGGAAGTTAGTGAAGAATTTGATGGTTGCTTGTAAGACACACAAGTGTGATGGACTTTTACCAAACATTTGGTATATCATTATTTGTTTTTTTTTTTAAAATCAAATACAAGTCACATAACTCATTTTTCTTCACTCTCTCCCAACCGAATTTCTCCCTCTCTTCATTTTCTTCTCATTGCCGTGAGTTACAAAGGGAAAATAGGAAATTTGTTGCAAATTTTCAAGAGCTAGCACTTACAAGGATTCATACAAAGGTGATAGGGAAACTTCCCTTGAGTTTGGAATTCTATAAGTTCAAGCTTGGAGCTCATCAACTTCATTTCTACCAAGAGAAGCTTGGAGCATTTCAAAGGGAAAAGTTTTGTTATCAACACATCCTATAACCGTTCTTTGTAAGTATAATTCCGCTATACTTCCTTTTAGTATTCACACTTTTATCATGCTTGAAATGATCTTGGGATGATCTTAGAGACCAATAATGGTATCAGAGCCAATTTTGAGCATGAAATGAACTTAGGGTTTATATACTTGAATTTGGGTAATTTTGATTTGAGTATGATTTGATCAAATTATTTATTTGAGTATGCTTACATAATGATAACTAAGTGTTATGCATGATCAATTTGATGAAAAATTAATTGGATTAATTTTCCCCAAATTTTGAGGCTTGGGCGAATTATATGGACCTTTGTAGATCATGGTAATTTTTGTTTTTTAGACCATTGGATGTGTTTAAAGACATGATATATATTGATTTGTGATTTAATTGGATTGAAATCAAAATCGGATATAAAATCATCAAATTACCGTGACCAAAAGAGCATGAAAATGAGTTGATTTTGTTTCAATAATGTTGGACATGTGTTGAATATAATAATGCATGATTAATTAATTAAATTGATATTTTGGAAATTTTAATTTAAATAATTAATTAGTGCAATACACTTTAATTAATTAAATTGTGATTTTTGGAATATTAAAATTTAATTAGTTAGGCTTAATTTTGAATTGGGCTAAAATTGTTGTATTTGGGCCTAATGGGTTTGGTTAGGCCAAATTGGTTTAGGACAATTGGATTGGATCCAAATTGGGCCTAAACCATTCCATTATTGGGCCTAATGGGCCAAAATTGATTTTATGGCAAATAGGGTGATTCCTTAATTGGGCCTTGGTATTTGGGTTTGACCCATATTGACCAAAGCCCAAGCCTTAAGAAATTAATTGAAAGCCCATTGGACTTTAATTAATGAACATTGGATGTTAATTGGGCTTTGAGACCCATTAAGATTAGATTTAGAATCTAAGTCGTAAAGGAGCATTAAAAGTGTAATTATTTAATTTGGAATTAAATATAGAATTAGTATTGAATACAAATTAAATTGGATTTAAAATTGTAGTTCGATATAATTGAAGAATTCATACTTTGAGTACTTATTCTTAAACGAGTTAGACTCGCGCAAATCAAATCGTTGTTTGAACATTGAATGATCACTTAATTCAAAGATTAATTAATTGGATTAGATTGATTGAATAACATGTTTTGTGAATACATGGATGTGTTGTATGAATAATGTATATCAGATGGATATTATATGGGTGAGGGCAATTTGGAAATTGTTGTAATAAATTTAGAATTTATTAAATTGGACCTGCGTGTCCAGCCTTGATCTCTCGATTCTTTGTAATTCTCTCTCACCAATTCCCCTCAATGTAAATCAGGTTTCTTTGATGTATTATGTAATTGGGTAGAAGTTAGAATAGTGCTAGCCGGGGAGAGGAAATTGAGTGATTTGTTCTAGGAACAATTTGTGAGATATCCATCCGCATATCATTATTAATTTATTTATCGCGCTTTATTATGCTTTTAGAATGCATGCTTAAGGGTGTATGATGAGACCTAATCAAAGATAATTAATTGGTTGCCAATTACGCGAAAAACCCAATCAAATATTAAGCGTTTTCCTTCCATTGATGGTTCTTTCTCAAGGTCCAAGATTGGCATTGGTTTGTTGGCCAAAGTCAAGATCAATGTCCATCGCGGATGTGTATGAACCATGAAAGCTTTTTTCCATATCGCATGTCTTGGGCAAGTTGTGATTTGTTGGCCAAAGTCCAGGTCACTTCTTGTTCATCGACATGTATTACGAAGTTTTTCAAGGTCAATGGGTCCTGCTTAACTGGAATCATTAAGCTTGTTGAGCCAAAGCCAAGGCTTAGTTGATTCAGAGGAAAAATGTTAGGAAAATATATTGGATATATTGGCATATATATTTTATATATGTTTCAGACTTGGAGGTCCACCTACCGGATCTAGGAATTGGATGAGATCCAATTGATCTTAGAGATCTACCTAGTTAAATATCATACAGCTTGTTGGCCAGAGTCAAGGTTGTGTGTTATTTAACGAGATCCTAGCCCACTAGGAGACTAGGTTTCCCGAGTACTCAACAGAGGGTTAGAGGCTCGCCGAAAAATAGTGGGAGGCCAGTATTGAATTTGCAATTTCGTTCAAATACTTGGCATTACGCGCATTCAAATTATTTCGTCAATTATATATTTATTAGTTGGACTAATATTTTATTATTTTTCTTGTAACAGTTGGACTGTACCCAAATATAGTTAATTGAATAGTTTGACTATTGCAATTAAGATGACTGGAAAGATCGGGGTTAGAGACATTATCATGAGCGAAAATGTCTTTAATGGTGCGAACTTTCCTGATTGGGATATGAACCTCAGGATTGTCCTGGGGGATGAGAGGATGTTATATACGATAGAAAGACCTCTCGGGCCTAAGCCCGTAAATAAGTAACCTCTTGAGCTTGAGCTTTGGAAGACTTATAGCGATGACAACTCAACTACTCAATCAGTCATGCTCGCTATGATGACCCCTCAATTTCGTTTCCAAAACAAGGGATTGGATCCCTATATTATGATGTCAAAATTGAAGGACCTTCATCGATCTAACCTTAGATCGCAAAGGTATGAATTGCAAAATAAGCTCTTTCGCTATCGAATGTTAGAGGGTACATCTGTCGAGCACCATATGTCATAGATGATTACTGACATTGAACAGCTGGGTCAGCTAGGCATAACCTTTGAGGCTGAGACTTCTATAGATTTGATCATGCAGTCTCTTACTGACATCTGGAGCGGGTTCATCATGAACTACAATATGATGAACCAAGACCATACTCTTGGAGAGCTGATGGAAATGTTGCGTGAAGCAGAAAAAGATCTATTGATGGGCAAAAAACGCGAGGCACACTTCCCTTCAACATCTCAGTCTCCCAAGGCTTGGACGAAGGCTACTGGAGGTGTAAAGAAGAAGAAGAAGAAGAAGGGCAAGGCTAAATCATCAAAGTCTTTTGGGAAGACAACATACAAATCCCAAGATGTGTGCCTGTAGTGTGGCAAACAGCGTCACTGGAAGCGTGACTGCCTTGAGTACAAGGCACACATGAAGGAAATCAAAGCGGACAAGGCACCGGCTTCAGATATGTTTGTTATAGAAATAAACATGTCTACTTCTAGTATTAAAAATTGGATTTTTGATTCTGGTTGTGGTACTCATATATGTACTGATCTGCAGGATTTACGGATTAGCAGGAGACTGGCCTCAGGAGAGACTGTCCTCCGCGTTGGAAATGTGACTAGAGTCGCCGTTTTGGCCGTTGGCACTTATATTTTGGAACTGCCCTCGGGGCATGTACTTAATCTTTCAGACTGTTATTATGTGCCTAGTTTGACTAGGAATATTATACTGTATCTTTATTGGCCTAATGTGGCTATACTTTTGTTTTTATAAACATTGGGTGTTTTATGTATAAAAATGATATGGAGATATGCAGTGCTGATGTGAATAATGGTCTTTATATTTTGAATATAAATCAATCTCAAACATATAATGTAACAAACAAAAGGCTTAAACTAAGTGACAAATATGAAACTTATATGTGGCATTGTCGTCTGGGACACATTAACAAGACTCGCATATCCACACTTTCGAAGAGTGGATACTTGGACGGTTTTGATCCAAATTCATATGACGTCTGTGAATCTTGTTTATTAGGCAAAATGCCTCAAACACCTTTTAGCGGTAAAGTTGCACGTGCCACCGAACTGTTACCCTCGTTCATAGTGACGTATGTGGGCCCATGTCTAGTCAGGCTAGAGGTGGATATGAATACTTCGTAACCTTTACAGATGATGCATCACGTTATGGTTATGTGTATCTTATGAGACACAAGTCGAAAACCTTTGAGAAATTCAAAGAGTTTCAACACGAAGTTGAAAAATAGACCGTCAAAAGTATTAAAACATTACGATCGGACCGTGGTGGAGAATACTTGAGCAATGAGTTTCTTGATTACTTTGAAAAGTATGGTATTCTTTCATAGTGGACTCCTCCCAGAACACCGCAATTAAACGGTGTGTCCGAACGGAGAAACCAAACTTTATTAGACATGGTAAGGTCGATAATGAGTCGTACAGAGCTACCTATTTCTTTCTGGGGATATGCATTGAATAGTGCAATACTTATTTTGAATAAGGTTCCATCAAAGTCTGTTCAACAGACTCCGTATGAAATATAGACAGGAAATAAACCGGGTTTCTCATTCCTGAAGATTTGGGGTTGATGGGCATACGTCAAACGTTTGGAAGGTACCAAAATAGAACACAAATCGGATAAATGCCTATTTGTAGGACATCCTAGGGAAACCAAATGATATTAATTCTATCACCAACAAAAGAACAAAGTATTTGTTGCTCTACATGCGGTTTTCCTTGAGAAGGAATTCTTAAATGCAGTGGTTAGTGGGAGGAAAGTAGAACTAGATGAAAATCGGAGTGATACTATTCCTGGCACAGAATCCTTAACGGAACATGAAAAGTTCATCAGGGATGAGACTGTACCACAATCTTCGAATACACAAGAACCGAGTAGGTCAGAGAGAGTCAAAAAACAACCTGAAAGGTATGGGTTTCTGATCTCACCTCATGTAGATATTAATCTTATTGAGGAATATGAGCCAGCTACGTATGAGGAAGCGATACAAGGTATCGAGTCCACTTTATGGCAAGAAGCCATTATGTCCGAAATGGATTCCATGTACACCAACCAAGTTTGGACACTGGTTGATGCACCAGAAGGCGTAAAGGTTATTGGTTGCCAATGGGTCTTCAAGAAGAAGACACATGGATGGCAACATACAAATGTATAAAGCTAGGCTTGTAGGGAAGGGGTATCATCAACGACATGGTGTCGATTACGATGAAACTTTTTCACCCGTTGCCATGATTAAATCCATTCGGATTGTTCTTACTATTGCTGCATTTTCATTTACGAGATATGACAGATGGACGTCAAAACTGCTTTCCTTAACGAAAACCTTTTGGAGGATGTTTATATGCAACAGCCGGCCGGTTTTTTCGTACCAAAACATATGAACAAGGTTTGCAAGTTAAATCGATCCATTTATGGATTGAAGCAATCATCAAGATCTTGGAACCAACGTTTTGATTTGATCATAAAAGAATATGATTTCGTTCAAAATGAGGATGATCCTTGT
>SKCR01009187.1:0-37794 GCA_019454045.1 Zanthoxylum bungeanum
TATCCATCTACGTGCTAGAGGGCGAACAAGTGGGAATGAGAGGAACCCTAAATTACTAAGATTGATTTGGTAACTACGGTTCAGGTTTTGACCCGACAAATACATATATATTTTTATAAACCGCGGTTTAAGGAACAAAAGTCACGATTTGGCCCAGTGGTAAAGCCTTACAATAAAAAAAAAATTTATATCAATGGTTACAATTTCGAGTCCCAGCAGACTTAAGGAAATAATTTTTTTTTTTAATTTTTTTACTGATACTAAGGTATCATTAATTACTGACACTAAATTTACTGATACTCTAGTGTCAGTAATATATGCGAAAAACGTCACTTCCGCGAGGTGTTGGTTCGACTCCAGACGACTACGCGTTTTTTTTTTTTTTTTATTTCTTACTGATACTATTGTAATAGTAATTACTGACACTAAAATCGCTGATACCATAGTGTCAGTAATTATTGATATTTAAGTGAAAAACACGGAAATAGGCCCATTTACACGTCGTTTCTGACACTTTTAGCCTAGTGTCACTAACCTTAGTGTCAGTAAAGGCCTTTTTTCTTGTAGTGGAATTAAACTGAATTAGTATCGATACAATTTAAATTGGATTTAAAATTGTAGTTCGATATAATTCAATAATACTTACTTTGAGTATTTATTCTTAAACGAGTTGGACTTGCGCAAATCAAATCGTTGTATGAACATTGGATGGTCATTAATTGAAGATTAATTAATTTGATTAGATTGATTGACAATATGCTTTGTGTGAATACTTGGATTTATTTGTATGAATAATGTATATCAGATGGATATTAGATCGGTGGGGCAATTATGGAAATTGTTGTAAATACGGTATTTATTTAAATTGGACCTGCGTGTCCAACCTTTTACCTTCTTATTCTCTTTGTATTTCTCATCTCACCAAATCCCCTCAATGTAAATGAGGTTTCCTGCAGTGTTATGTAATTGGGTAGAAGAATGTAAAGTGCTAGCGGGAGAGATGAAATAGAGAGATTTGTTCTAGGAACAATTTGTAAATATCCATCCACATATCATTATTAATTTTATCACGCCTTATTATGCTTTTAGAATGCATGCTTAAGGGTGAATGATGAGACCTAATCAAAGATAATAAATTGGTTTCCAATTTACGAAAAACACCATCACTTCAATATTAAGCGTTTTCCTTCCATTGAGTGGTTCTTTCTCAAGATCCAAGATTGGCTTTGATTTGTTGGCCAATGTCAAGATCATTGTCCATCGCGGATGTGTTTGAACCACAAAAGCTTTTTTATATATCGCATGTCTTGGGTAGTTGTGACTTGTTGGCCAAAGTCAAGGTCACTTCTGAACATCGACGTGGATTACAAAGATTTCCCACTGTCAATGGGTCGCGCTTAACTGGAATCATTAAGCTTGTTGAGCTAAAGCCAAGGCTTAGTTGATTAAGAGGAAAAAGGTTAGGAAATATATTGGATATATGTTTTGGACTTGGAGGTCTACCCGGATATAGGAATTGGATGGGATCCAATTGATCTTAGAGATCTACCAAGTTAAGTTTCATACAGCTTGTTGGCCAAAGTCAAGGTTGTGTGTTATTTAATGAGATCCTAGCCAACTAGGAAACTGGGTTTCCCGAGTACTCAACACAGGGTTAGAGGCTCGCTGAAAAATAGTGGGAGGCTAGTATTAAATTTGCAATTTCGTTTAATACTTGCTAATACGCGCTCTTTTATTATTATATCACGTTATATATATATATTAGTTGGACGAATATCTTTTATTGCTTTCTTTGAATAGTTAGATTGTACAAGACACTACTCAACTTGCAGTTGGTTATATAGTTGGACTATAGTAACCATTGCATTTTGAGTGTACCCGAAATCGTTGATTGGATAGTTGGACTATAGCAATCAAGATGGCTGGAAAGATTAGCGCCATGGACATTATCATGGGCGAGAATGTCTTTAACGGCTCCAATTTTCCAGATTAGGAGATTAACATCAGGATAGTCCTGGGGGCTGAGAAGTTACTCTATGTCATAGAGAAACCTCTCAGTCCGGAGCCCAGAGTTGAGCAAATAGTAGAGCATGAGCTTTGGAAGACTCATCGTGATGATAACTTTATTGCTCAATCTGTCATTCTTGCCGCAATGACTCGTTAATTTCATCGTCGGAATAAAGGATTGGATCCTTATAACATGATGTTGAAATTGAATGACCTTCACAGATCTAACCTTAGATCTTAGAAGTACGATTTGCAAAAGAAGCTCTTTCGCTCACGTATGTCAGAGGGTACATCTGTCGAACACTATGTATCGCAGATGATTGCTGATATCAAATATCTAAGTCTGATGGGCATTAACTTCGAAGCCGATACTTCTATAGATTTGATCTTACAGTCTCTGCCAGTTTGCTGGGGCGGGTTCATCATGAAATACAATATGATGAACCGAGAGAAAACTCTTGGAGAGTTAATGGCGATGCTGAAAGAGGCAGAGCAAGAGCCAGAGCTTATGAAAGGCAAGAAGCACGATTTGCATCTTACTTCAACATCCCAGAAGGCCAAGGCTTGGTCGAAGGCTTCTAGGGGTGTGAAGAAAAAGAAAAAGAAGGGCAAGGCCAAATCATCACAGTCTTCTGGGAAGACTAAGGACAAATCCCAAGACGTATCCTACACTGTGGTAAATGGGGTCACTGGAAATGTGACTGCCATGAGTACAAGGCGAACTTGAAGGAAGCGAAGGCAGGCATGGCTCCGGCTTCAAATATATTTGTTATTGGAATAAACATGTCCATTTCTGGTTTTAAAAATTGAATTTTTTATTCTAGATGTGGTACTCACATATGTACTAATGTGCATGATCTGTAGATTAGCAGGATACTGGCTTCAGGTGAGATCGACCTACGAGTCGGAAATGAGACGAGAGTCACTGTTTTGGCCGTAGGACCTATGTTTTGAACCTTCCATCGGGGCATGTAATTACATTAGGTGACTGTTATTTTGTACCTAGTTTGACTAGAAACATCATCTCGGTATCTTGTTTAACCCGATGTGGGTATACCTATGTAATCCGGAACACTGGGTGTTTTGTATATAAAGATGATATTTTGATATGTACAGAAGATGTTAATAATGGTCTTTATATTTTGAATATAAACGAATCTCCAACATATAACATGACAAATAAAAGGCTCAAATTGAGTAAATCAGATGAGACTTATTTATGGCATTGTCGTCTGGGACACATTAACAGGACTCATATATCCACTCTTTCGAAGAATGGATACTTGGACGGATTTGATCCTAATTCATATGATGTCTGTGAATCTTGTTTATTAGGCAAAATTCCTAAAACACTTTTTAGTGGTAAAGGTGTATGTGGGACCGAGTTGTTAGCCCTCGTTCATAGTGTTGTATGCGGGCCCATGTCTAGCCAGGCTAGAGGTGGATATGAATACTTCGTAACCTTTACGGATGATGCATCGCGTTATGGTTATGTGTATCTTATGAAACACAAGTCGGAAACTTTTGAGAAATTCAAAGAGTTTCGACATGAAGTAGAAAAATAGATCGGCAAAAGTATTAAAACATTACAGTCGGACCATGGTGGAGAATACTTAACCAATGAGTTTCAAAATTACTTAAAAGAATATGGTATTTCTTCACATTGGACTCATGCCGGAACACCTCAATTAAACGGTGTGTCCGAACGGAGAAAACAAACTTTGTTGGATATGGTAAGGTCAATGATAAGTTGCACTAAGCTATTAATTTCCTTATGGGGATACGCATTAAACAGTGCAATACTTATTTTGAATAAGGTTCCGTCAAAATCTGTTGGACAGACTCCATATGAAATATGACAGGAAAGAAACCGGGTTTCTCATTCCTGAAGATTTGGGGGTGCTGGGAATATGTTAAATGTTTGGATGGTACCAAACTAGAACCCAAATTGGATAAGTGCTTATTTGTAGATTATCATAGGGAAACCAAAGGACTTCTACAACCCACAAGAGAACAAGATATTTGTTGCTCTTCATGCAGTTTTCCTCGAAAAGGAATTCATAGATGCAGTGATTAGTGGGTGGAAAGTAGAACTCGATGAAAATTAGATTGATACTGTTCCTGGCACCGATTCCTTCACGGAACACAAACAGTTCATCAGGGATGAGACTATTCCACAATCTTCTAATACATAAGAACCGTGTAGGTCGGAGAGGGTAAGAAAACAACCTGAGAGGTATTGGTTTCTGATCACACCTCATGTAGATATTAATCTTATTGAGGAAGATGAACCGACTACATATGAGGAAGAGATACATGGTATCAACTTCGCTTTATTTCAAGAAGCCATGAAGTCCATAATGGATTCTATGTATACCAACCAAGTTTGGACAATGGTTGATGCACCAGAAGGAATTAAGCCTATTGGTTGTAAATGTGTCTTCAATAGGAAGACCGACATGGAAGGCAACATACAAATGTACAAAGCTAGGCTTGTAGCGAAAGGGTATCGTTAATGACATGGTGTTGATTACGATGAAACTTTTTCACCTGTTGCCATGATTAAATCCATTCGAATAATGCTTGTTATTGCTGCATATTTCGATTATGAAATATGGCAGATGGACGTCAAAATCGATTTCCTTAACGGAAACCTTTTGGAGGATGTTTATATGAAATAGCCTGACGATTTTATCGAGCCAAAACATGCAAACAAGGTTTGCAAGATAAATCGATCCATTTATGGATTGAATCAAGCATCGCGTTATTGGAACCAACGTTTTGATGAGATCATAAAAGAATATGGTTTCATTCAAAACGAAGATGATTCTTGTGTATATAAGAAGGTTAGTGGGAGCGCACTGATATTCATTGTCCTATATGTTGATGATGTATTGCTTCTTGGCAATGGCATTCCCATGCTACAATCGGTGAAAGCTTGGCTTTCATTAAGAATCTCCATGAAAGACCTAGGAGAAGCATCATTTATTATGGGAATAAGCATCTACCGGGATAGATCTAGAAAGCTATTTAGACTCTCCCAGAGCTCATACATTGACAAACATGTACGCGACCTGATGTCTCATATGCTTTGAGTATGTACAGTCACTATTAGGCCGATCCATGTGATGGTCACTGGATTGCTGTAAAGAACATCCTTAAGTATCTTAGACGAACTAAGGATGCTTTCTTAGTTTATGGGAAGGAGAACTTGAGGTGATTGGGTACACCGATGCAAGTTTCCAAACCGACAAAGACGACTCAAAGTCACAAACAGGGTACATATTTTGTTTCAACAACGGAACAATGAGCTGGAAATCTTCCAAGCAAGAGACTGTTACTGATTTAACAATAAAAGCGAAATATATTGCTGCAGTTGAGGCAGCAAAAGAAGCAGTTTGGATCCGTAAAATTCCTAATTGGATTAGGAGTATATCTGTTAACAGCTGAGCTGGGCTATATCACATGCTAAGGAACCACGATCTCATCAATGATCCAAACATGTACTTCGACGATTTCATCTGATTCGTGAGATCATACATCGTGGCGATGTCAAGATCGAAAAGATCGCACCAGATGATAACCTTTCTTATCCGCTGACGAAAGCTATTTCTCAGCAAAAGTTTGAGCGATATATATATAGTTCAGGTATTAGATACTTGAGTGATTGGCTATGAGCCAAGCGAGAGATTATTTGACAATTTTGACCCATAGCATCACTATTTATAAAAGACTTTGTGTTTTTGTCAAAAAGCAATTTCTTCAGATCCGCTAAGGAAATTGTTTTTTTTTTTTCATTTTGTAATTGGATTACTTGGATATATAAATGATAAAAGTCCATATGGTTAAATCAGATTAATAAGATATGAGATAATATTAATCCACAAACGATTTAATCATTAAATATCCATAGTCGTAGTATTATCGAGACTGGACATCGATAATGCGGAATAGACTAGTATTACACTTCTGCGAGTTATGGAAGCTTAACGACATAGTTCTCATATATTTAAGTATTGGATACTTATGCAAGTGTGATAAGAAGTTCTGTTAGCCGTTGGACCGGGAACAACTTCTCTCTAGATAGACCCCTCGGAGTCCCATTGGTATTATGACTATGTGTCTATGGGAATTCGAATCAGGGTAGGTGTATGTGATCTTTAACTGAGACTTGCATCGCTATTACTTGAGACAATCAATTTACTTTTGTTTTGGTCATCCGGAGCTTTAACAGGTTATGTGTACGCCTATGTTGGGTTTACTAAGAATCGTAGTGTAATGGATGTGATGTGAAGATGGGAGTATCACTTCAGTCATATCGAGATGATGGTCACACATGATACAATACAAGTACTCTTAAATGCTGCAGCTATCGGGATAATATGACTAGGTCATGATTATCCGATTACAGAGACTAGTTACGCGGGATCCGATATATGCTTCGTATGGGGCAGACATAGAGCTAGCCCTAGGCCTAACATGTGACATCCGATACTGGATCGTGTTACGCAATACTTTGTATACTACGCCTGATACAGATTATATATTCCTCGTTGAATATTTCAAGATAATTAGGTAGGCACGGTGCTTTGCTAGAAGCCAACCATGTCTTATAAATCGGTGAGAACGTGGTATGAGATACGCACGTTTTCGGATAGTCCGATGACTGTATTTACTGCCAACATATCCAGGAATCTCTTGGGTCGCTTCCCAAATATTCACTGATGACATTTGACTTGAATAGAATTAATCTGAGATTAGTTATGAGAGAGAAAATTAATCTGGGATTAATTGCGGCAAGAAATTATCTGGGATTAAATTCGTCTAGAAGAGAGTGGAGGAAACACTTTCCTCGCGCAGCGGAAGCGGCTTAGGCACACGGATCAGACTTGAAAGATTTTTCTGCTTTCCCCTTCCTTTAGCCGAATCTGACCAGCAGGTATACTAAAATTTTGCTTCTGTTTCGGACAATATTTCAGCCCCGGAATGCTCATGAAATAGTCCCCGAATAGCCCCCGAACTGCAGTGAAATAATGGACTGTTTTGGACCCGTTACACAACGGAACTGCAGACAAATCAGCCCCTGACTTGCGTGAATTGCAAGGATGATTTAGGTCTGATTTTTCACTCAAGATACAGCCACAATACATCCCTAAATGGTTCCCTAGGTGTTTCCCAAAATCCCGAATGAAAACGAAGCAAACCGAGCCCCGAATCAATTATATGATTCACGACAATGGACAATAAAATCCCACTGCCGTGAGATAAAGAAATGGAATAATGATTTGCTTCAACGCACAAGGTCTTCTGAGCTATGTCTCACAACCAATGGAAGTAGTATGGGACCCTGTTGAGATTCAATCAAGTCCCAAGGATCACAAACATGCATAAAAACGAGTTGAATACACAAAGGTAAGGCGGAATTCATGCTCACATTGATGGGTTTGATGCTAGGAAGAACAAGACCCATTTTCCTCCTCCATGAAGCTCGGTTTTGGCCTTCTTGAACTGCAGTGGACTGCCGGTGGGGGGCTGTTTTTGATGCTCCAAAATCGGCCATGCAAGACTCCATTGAAGCTCCAAGCTTCAAGCTTTCCAAGCTCACAAATTCGTTTCCCTATCACCTATGTATAACCCATGTGTGTGCTAGCACTACTCTTCTTCATTTGCTTCTCAAAATTTTGGTCAAACCAGAAATTTTTGTGAAGAAATCGGCTTGAAGCCGTGAGAGGGAGAAGATGAAAAGAGAGGGAAAAGAGAAGTGCGTGAATGGTGAGTGAGAGAGAGAAATTATTTTGGTTTATATATTTTTTTTTTTTCTTATTTTCCAAAAAAAAAAACAAATATATATAAATCATTTTCATATATATATCAAAAGTCAAAAGTAAAAGTTTATTAATGCTTTTTCCAACAACCATATAACTTCTACTTTTTACTTTAAGTCACATCACATCACTTTAATAAAGTGACATGTTGTCAAGTCACATCACTCAAAGTGACAATTGATTTGATGCATGATGTGACTAACGATTTGACGCTTGATGTGACTTGCGTGCCGCGCTCGAATTCGAAATACGAATGCGCTCACAATCACTCTCGGGCTCGGGTTCGCTAATTCCAAATTAACGAATTTTCCGTCGCGTCGTAATTAAATGATTACGCCTAGTGAAATCACTATTCACATCGCTAACGAATTAATTCTAAATTAATTCGTTCGCCCGAATTAAAATCTAATTTTAATTCCGCGTCGAAATCCAATTTCTAATAATATATCAAATATATTATTTTATCGATTAATTCCAAATTAATCGTTCTCTCTCTTTAATTAATATTTTATCCCAGATAAAATATCTCCGCAATTAATCCCAGATTAATTTTCTCTCTCTTCCAATTAATCCCAGATTAATTAAAGTGCAGTTATACATCATCGGTGAATCTTCAGGAAGCGATCCATGAGATCTCCGGATATGTTGGCAGTAAATACGGTCGTCGGATTATCCGAACACGTAAGTACCTCGTACTACATTTATACCGATTTACAAGACAAGGTTGGCTTCTAGCAAAGCGCCATGCCTACCCAATTCTCCAGAAATATTCTTACAGGAATATATAGATCTGTATCAAGCGTAGTATACCGTAGTATTGTGCATATCGGCCCAGTATCGGATAGTCACGTGCTAGGGCTGGGGCTGGATAAGTGTCTACCCCGTCCGAAGCACATGTCGGATGTCTGGTAACTAGTCTCTATAATCGGATATGCATGACCTAGTCATAACATCCCGATGGTTGCGCACACTTAAGAGCACTAGTACCGTATCCTGCGTGACATCATCTCCAATATAACTGAAGTGATACTTCCGTCTTGACATCCACACCCAATACACTACGACTATCTGATAAACCCAGAAGTGGAGTACGCAGAACATTAAAGCCCTGTACCACCAAGACCAAAGTCTATCGATTATCGTAAGTATTAGCGATGTAAGTCTCAGGTTAAGACTATACACACCTACCTTGATTTCGGCCTCCCATAGACACATAGTCATAATACCAATGGGATTCCGAGGGGTCTATCCAGAGCGAAGCTGTTTCCCGTACCATCGGTGAAACACGACCTCCTATCATCGCACTTGCATAAGTATCCAATACTTATATTATGAGAACTATGCCGTTGTGCCCTCACAACGCGCACAAGTGCAATACTAGCCTATTCCGCATTATTGATGTCCTGTCTCGATAATACTCCGGCTAGGGATATTTAATGATTAATCCTTCGTGGACTGATACTGTCTCATATCATCTCAATCCAGGAACTAATCATATGGACCTCTCTTCATTTATATATCTATGGTGATTTAATCACAAATGATGGGAGTGCAATTTCCTTGTCACATAGTTAATTTGCTACAACAACACAATGATCTGTGCAAATAGTGACGCTATGGGTCATTTTATCCAACACTACCCATACAAAATAAATCCCTAAACGATTTAGAGATTTAATCACACTTAGTATATTTTTCTTATTTTTGTCTTCAATGGAATCTCTCAACTTTTGAGAGAATGGTGAAGAAGAATAAGGTGACTAGGGTTGCAAGAATGAGAGTGTCCTACAAAAGAAAATCAAATTTCCTTTTTATAATTAGTTCAATTGTTTCCAAAAAACAAAACAAGCTCTCCCCTCCCTCTTTGGTGAAAATCGGCCAAGGCTAGGAATTTGTAACATCAAATTTTTAATTACCATTATTAAAAATATGTTATAAAATTGAATAAGCAATTAACCATATTGAAAGTCATAACTTCCAATATTAATGCTAAGGATTATTTTGTTTACAAAACAAACAAATCCATTCCCTTTTCAAGCCTTGTAATTTTCGGCCATGGCATATATTCTTTTATTAATTTTGTAACAATTGTATTAGCTTTCCATAAAGCCAAAGATGTTACAAAATCAAAAAGGTTTAATGCCAGTATTGATTGTAACTAACTTCCAAATAAATCAAGTGTTTCCAAAACCCTTTTAATTTGGAAATTACAACTTTAGCCTTCATTTAATTTATATCATAGATAATTTAAATCATTAATAATAATAATTATCATAAATCATTTATTATACAAATCATACATTAACTTTAATATATAGTTCCAAGTGTGACATTATAATATTATTAATCATATTAATAATATTTATTCTTTTGTAAGTATATAATTGGACTATCCAATTATAATAAATCCGCTATAGTATATTGAGCTACCACGGGGACCAAATGGACCTACGGCTCCGAGCTCCAATAATTTTGAAATATTAATTAAGCTCTTAATTAAATATTCCGTATTATTAACTTCGGGTTATTCCACTAAGAACCCGAAGTTGCACTCTCGTTGCCGCATATGATATATTAAGCCGAACCAAGTCGGTGTCCATCGATATAGTCATTACATATCGATTTAACCCTTCACGAGTATCTCATAATTAGAACCAGGTCATAATGTCCGTTATACCCCTCTAATTATTTTTACCTTAAGTACAATTGATTCTCTAATGAACGATTTATTAATAACTACTATGAATTTTAATCTTTCTATTCGTAATAGAAAGACTTGAGCACTCAAATCGTTCAAGCACCGAATCAACCCTTAAGAAAGATACTCCTCTACTTCTCGTAAAAAGGAGTGAACTCCATGTCTATGTAAAACGTTCCCAACTACACAACAGACCATGCCCCTAAAATACGTAGTTATTGGCCGAGACTGCTTCACCAACCACACCTTTGTAAATCAAAGGACATTGCCTCCCATTCAGGAGTTCGTAGTACACTCAAGATTAAGATCAAACTATATATGACCATCTAGTAGATCGAAATGACTTTATTAGATTAACGGATATTATAAGAATGTCATTTCCATCTGGGTCCAGTCCTATATGGTCGGATCATACAAGGTCCCTCCATTCTTATTTCTCTAGATGGATGATCTGGATCAAGATCGCCATACAAATATAGAATGGACCGCAGCTATAGATAAACCACAAACAAAGTACCCGCTTTGTTTGCTCTCTATGGACTATTTAAGATTACTAACTTCAGACTTAAATCCTATTGTGTATGACACTCATACACTAAGTATGAAGGCACATAAGTAATCTAGGGTATTTAAGATGATATATAATATGCGAAAATTAAACAAACAATTTGATAAATGAATAATGCATCATTTTATTTCAAAACACATAAAACCGTTTACATCACATGTAGCTCTAGGGCATACATTCTAACAATCTACCACTTGCATTAAAACAAATGGGACATGTCACGTAATCCTAGACCATCTAGGTGACATTCAAAAAATTTAGCCGGCAAGGTCTTTGTAAACGGATTAGCCAGGTTCTCTGCGGATGCATTCTTTGTGACAGTAACGTCTCTTCTCTGTACTATCTCCCTGATGAGATGATATTTCCTCTCTATATGCTTTCCCCTTTTATGGATTCTTGGTTATTTGGAGTTTGCCACCGCACCACTATTATCACAATAGAGTGTGAGTGGTCTATCCACATCAAGAACAACTTCCAGATCTCCCAAGAATTTATTGAGTCAGACTGCTTCCTTAGCTTCTTCACAAGCTGCTACATATTCAGCCTCCATGGTGGAGTCAGCAATACAAGATTGCTTTATACTCTGCTATACTATGGCCCCACCACATAGGGTGAACACTGATCCATATTTAGATTTCCTAGAATCGACATCTGTCTGAAAATCAGAGTCTGTATATCCCCTTAGGATCATATCCTCACCGGAATACACGAGCATATAATCTCTCGTTCTCTTAAGATACTTGAGAATGTGTTTCACAGCCACCCAGTGATCCAATCCTGGGTTTGACTGAAACCTACTGACTACTCCCACTGCAAAATAGATGTCTGGTTTCGTGTATAACATAACATACATGAGACTACCAAATGATAAGGCGTATGTGATATGTCTCATTTCCTCAACATCTTGAGGTGTCTTAGGAGACTGTTTTTTTGACGAATGAATTCCATGCCGATAAGGCAGATTGCTTTTCTTCGAATTTTGCATCCCAAATTGCACAAGGATCTTGTCGATATAGGATGCCTGAGACATAGCTAACTGTCGTTTCTTGTGATCCCGAAGTATCTGAATCCCAAGAATATAACTAGCCTCTCCCAAATATTTCATTTGGGATTGATTAGCTAGCCAGGTTTTCACGTCTGATAATATCTTTACATCATTCCCAATGAGTAAAATATCATCGACGTATAAAACAAGAAAAACCACATTCTCGTCAATGACACACTTGTATACAGAAGGCTCATCAACATTCTACTCAAAGTCATAAGACTTGATCGTGGTATCAAATCTTATATTCCATGATCGAGATGCCTGCTTGAGTCCATAAATGGACCTTTGCAGCTTGCAAATGTTTTGCTCTTGACCTTGGGCGATGAACCCCTCTGGTTGTATCATATAGATACTCACATCAAGATTGCCATTCAAGAATGCAGTCTTGACATCCATTTGCCAAATTTCATAGTCATAATATGCGGAAATGGATAGAAGAGTGTAGATGGATTTAAGCATGGATACTGGCGAGAAAGTTTCCTCATAGTCAACTCCCTCTTTCTGGGTATAACCCTTGGCCACTAGTTTAGCCTTGAAGGTCTGTACCTTCCCATCTGATCCTCTCTTCCTCTTGTAGATCCACTTGCAACCTATGGGTTTCACTACATCAGGTTGGTCTACAAGTTCCCAGACTGAGTTGGAGCATGGACTCCATCTCTAGGTTCATGGCTTTGAGCCATTCCTCTTTGTCAGAATCATCAATTGCACTACGATAGGTCAATGGATCATCTACGCCATCGCTGGATGCGAAAACTTATGCCTCTCCAACCCCAAGGTAGCGACAGGTTGTCGTACAACCCTCCCACTGCGTCTAGGCAGTAGATCATTCTGAAGAGCTTCCATCTGATTCTCAGATGTCGAAGGTGCTATGTATTTGTCAACTTTCGTTGACGATGGCGTGCTGGTCAAACCAGCAAGTAACTCCTCGAGTAAAACCTTACTTCAAGGCTTGAACTCCCTCATATAGTCCTCCTCTAGAAATGTAGCATTTGTCGATACAAATACTTTATTATCATCAAGCCTGTAGAAGAATCCACCCCTAGTCCCTTTACGATAGCCTACAAATAGGCACACCTGAGAACGTGGCTCCAACTTTGTGGTCTTATTCTTCAGCACATGTGCTGGACACCCCATATGCGAAAATGTCATAAACTAGTTTTACGACCATTCCATAACTCTAAGGGAGTATTAGGAATAGACTTAGATGGAACTACATTAAGGATATGCATTGTGGTTTGCAGTGCATATCCCTATAAAGAACTAGGTAGTGAGCTATAACTAAACATAGATCTTATCATGTCTAGTAGGGTCCGATTTCTCCTTTCTCCAATACCATTTTTCTGTGGTGTTCCAGCCGCTGTGAGCTGGGATACTATCATATGCTCAACGAAGAATTCCTCGAAATCTCTGTCGAGGTATTCCCCTCCATGATCCGACCGTAGAGCTTTGATTGTCTTACCTATTTGGTTCTCAACCTCAGCACGATACTCTTTGAACTTTTCAAAGGTATCCGATTTGTGATGCATTAGGTAGACATACCCATATCTTGAATAATCGTCAATTAATGTGACGAAGTATTCATAACCACCTCGGGCTCTTACATTCATCGGTCCGCAAACGTCCGAATGTATTAGCTCAAGTGGTTGATTGGCTCTTATACATTTTCTAGTATAAGGTCTCTTGGTCATTTTTCCTTCTAAACAGGATTCACAAACTGGTAAAGTCCCAAGTTTTAACTAGTTTAAGGCCCCGTTCTTTATCAATCTATTTATCCAGTCAAGGTTGATATGACCGAGTCTAAGATGCCATATATATGTGTCATCGTGAGAAATCTTTGGCCATTTAGTTTTAGGTTTCTCAACCTTAAACATTTCAGCATTGAGCAGTGACCTATGTGTTAACGGTCTTAACACATACAAGTTCTTTTCTGAGTTTCTTGTGCATATAGTTAATCCATTTCTACCAATAATGACCAAGTTGCTATTAAAACAAACTGAATAACCATCATCCAAAAGTTTTGAAATAGAAATCAAATTCCTGCGAAAACCATGAATGAATAACACATTGTTCAAATTTAAATAACTATTATTCATGAAATTTAAACTAGAAACTCCCACTGCTCTTGCTGAAACGGCATCCCCTGTTCCGACCCTCATGTTATAGTCACCTTCAGCAAGGTCCCTCCATGAATCAAGTAGCTGCAAAGAAGAACAAACATGGTTAGTGGCTCCAGAATCAACAATCCTAGCGGATTTATCATCCTCCACTAATAGAGATTCAATAACCAGTAAATCGTATTTACCTGTTTCCTTTTTTCGCCTTCCGCTCAGCAAGGTATTTAGAACAATTCCTTTTCCAATGCCCATTCTTGTTGCAGTGGAAACATTTTCCTTTGGGCTTGGTATCCTTGGAGCCTTTCTTGTTTTTCTTCTTCTTCATGGGCTTTCCCTTCGCCTTCCCAGTGCTTTTCTTCTTTATCTTTGCAGATTTAGAAGACTCGGCAACATTTGCCTCTGCACCGAACTTACGAGGATCCACAAGCATGGACTCGTAATGGTTGAGCTCATTAAGTAGTTGGGTCAAAGTAAAAATCAACTTGTTCATAACATAGTTGCTTTTAAGCTGCAAGAAACTCTTCGGAAGAGTTTCCATGATCATGGTCACCTGGCTACGCTCGTCAATATGAGCTCCATGGGTTTTAGCAGTGTTGAGATAGGTCATCATCCTCAAGACGTGCTCTCAGACTGATGTCCCATCCTTCATCCTAGCAGTCATCGTTGAGACCATGGCCTCATGGCGTTGACGCTCTGAAGGCTTCCCAAACATGCCCTGCAATGACTCCATCATCTGAGATGCTAGAGCCATAGGTTCATGCTTTGCAGCAAGAACCTCAGACATCCCTGCTAGCAAGTAGTAGCGGGCTTTCTCATTTGCTGCGACCCATTTTTGGTAGGTATCGCGCACAGCTTGGCCAGCATTTCTGGCCGGCTCGGGAGGACTCTCCTTCGTCAGGACAAATTTTAGGTCTTCACCGACCAGGATAGCGTTCATGTTATTTTTCCACTTAACATAGTTTTCTCCCGTTAGTTTTTCATTTGATAGTATGGAAATAATTGGAGAAACCATGGCTAAAAAATAAAATAAACATGAATTTAACATTCATTCATCGCATATTAAAATCATCAATTAATTTTACCACAAAATTAAACATGATGCATGAACCATGAATAATGAATTAGAAACCTAAGAGGATTACTATGCCACGGAAATCAGTCATCCCACAAGTAAGTGTCGTCTTAGGGTAGGGCAAGTACTTGCATGATAGATCGAGACAATCTCAGTCAATTTAGTTTGTAGTTTGTAGTTTTGCAGGTCAGTAGCTGTCTTATGGGATCAGCAGGTGCTTGGTGAAGACTTTGAAGACGGTGGATCGCCCCCAATTGCAGTCAAGGGAGTCCTGGGTCGAGTTATGGGTCCTCACAGCCCTTTGTATAGTTTTTGTATTTGCATCTCATTTGTATAAGTCATGTAATGGTATAGTTTCATTTGGGTTCTGGCCGGAGGCCAAGTAGTTTATATTTTGTTCTTTGAGTTCAGGCCTGAGGCCTTGATATTGTGTTTCCGGCCTGAGGCCGAGATTGTTGAGTTTCTTGTTGTATGTGGAGGCTGGCTACAGGCCAGGTTGCATGATGTTACGAATACATCATGCCGAAATTTCGTTAGAATTAGAGGCTTATGGAGATGGGTTCTCCTGTCTCCTGCCGGTAGCATTCTGGCCTAGGCGGGATGTTACAAAGGTGGTATCAGAGCATGGTTTAAGAGTCAGTCAGTAGCATGGTCTAGAAGTCAGTGACTGCAACTGTGGGGATCCAGCTGTCGGAGATTGTCTTTGGTTTGGTAAAGACCACCTAGGTCTTTCTATGTATCTTCTATAATTGTTTGACGTGATATGATTGTATTGTTCAGTGCCTTGTTTGCTTGGATATGAGTCCATTGGTGGCTCATTGATGTGTATAGATTAGTTATCTTTGTATGAGAGGAGAATATGTTAAGTTAGTACTTCTGCGACCCTTTTTAGATCAGAGAATTAACAAGAGTAAAATAGTATCAGTATAGGGCCCTTGTGAGGCCAGATGATTCGAGATAAGAACCAGAGCAGTACCGCTAGAGATAAGAACTAGATCAGCATAGTTGGAGTTGAGAATCAGACTAGCATAGCCAGTTTAAAGCCGTGGATGAGCTATAAAGGATCTTAGTTTATAGATAACAGCTAGTTTACAGTTGAGACAGAGAAGTGATATCGGCAGGGTTTATAAAAGGATAGTTACTGCATATTCGATCGGGTTTGGTTCGGCAGTTACAAGGATAGAGAAATTTCGATGACGAAATTTTTATAAGGAGGGGTGAATGTAACATCCCAGATTTTCAGGAATGTTCTAGAAGTTTTCCGGAGCGATGTTTTAGTCTCGCATCGTGATAATAATGAAAAATAAGAGTTTGAGCGAAGTTATATGAGTTGGAATATTATTTTATGAAATTTCGTCGCATTGGAAAACGCGTGGGATCAAAAGCCGGTTACGCGATTTTCGTAAAACGCATAAAATTTTACTGGTTTGACCACAGAATTAGCAAACGAACTCCGATCAAGCTGATATTTAGACCATTGGACTCGTTTGTCCGAGACGAACAACTTTCTTGTTGAATACTTTTCGAGAATCGCATCAGAAGGGCTTCGAATTTACGATTTTCCAGAAGGTTCTAGAATAGGGGTTGATTTGTTATTTTCACGGGGACCAAAATGATATTTTCCAGTTCATTATATAAAGCCTTGAAGTTTTGAGAAATTGCAAAAGTGGAAAACCCTTCACCCTCCTCTCACCCGCACCCCCATCGCCCATTTTGGAGAAGCTTGCGCCGGCGACGATTCCGGCCACCACAGGCCGGCGCGCCGGTGCCGATATGTTCCCCCAACGACGGCAAGCAGAATGGTGGCCGGCGGCGACCTTGGATCGCCGGCGAACGGCAGAACGGTGGAGAATATGCGCGCACATGGGTGTGTCGATCCCGGCTCATTGGGTCGTTTCACGAGCCGTGCCACCCGCCAAATCGAAGCCCTCGACGAGTACTACGAGTGTGTGGAGTCGGTTTCACCGAACATCGGTCGGTTGCACGCGAAACGAGAGAAGAAGTTTTAGATGAATAGTAGACCCATGTGAACAGTACATCCGATCGGAATTCCGATCACACCAGCGCGTTCGTATGGCCTTCGGGAGTCCGAATATGGCCTCGGAATTTCGGTACGACTTTCCGTTCAAAATCTCATATTTCAAAGTGTATCGATTTGCATTCGGATGTTTCCGGTAGTTCCGTAGTTTAGCAAATTACTTTTATATGAATTGGATATGTCTTAGTATGTTAAAACGATAAATGTGGTAAAATCCGGGGTGAATCTGATGAGATATGATCGATCCGATAGAATTAGCGAGATTCCGGTAAAACAACGTTTCTCGCGCGATTGAGCGTAGATGATCGTAATTATAATTATGATGTAATTATGGTATTGCAAGGGTAATTGGGTAATTTTGGATTAGTTCGGAGGGTTCGAGACCCTTCCGTAGCGTTTGCGGAAATTTTTCCGCAAGTTTTGCTACAAACGCGTAAAATGAGAATCTGAGGTATCTAGTTATTTCAGAATAGCAAGTGAGCATGTATTAGAGTAATAAAGTTTATATTGTAGTAGCAGAGTCGATACGGGTGTTCCGGGGAAAGTCCGTAGTTAATTGTAGATAAGTTGAAAATTCCGCAAATAGCGGTTCTGACAGATGTTGTGATTTGTTATGGCAGATCGGACCCGGATCGCGGGCGTTCGCTCAGCCAGGTAAGTAACTCATGTTCTACGTACTTGGTAGACATAACGATGTTCGAGACTAGTAATGTAATACGATAGTAAATAGATATATATTCATGAAATCGATATAGATATATATGAAGTTGAATATAGGAAAAAGAGACGGGTGCAGTTGTATGCAAACATAGATGAGGATAAACAATTATAAGCATGCACATAAGCAAGAGATAAGCATGAATATATATATTTAGAAGTAAAGAGACGCATGTTTAGATGTAAATAAATATATGTATTTATATAGATAAATAGAGCATATGAATGATGTTATATTTATGAATAATATTTAGTGAAACCTAGGTTTGGGGGGTTGTAGAAAACTACACCCTAGGGAATGAGATTAGATTTATAAATGAGATAAACGTATATGAACTAGTGTTATGAAGAAAAGTTTGTAATTATGCATTACATAAGAATATTAGCAACATGAGTAAGGATACGAGTATGTAATGTGATAAGAGCCTAAATGAGCAGTATATGCATACTATGAGAATGTATAAAAGGTTACGTCATGAGATTTTTGAGTACAAGTAGGTAGTTAGAAAATAGCGAATCAGTTTAAGAACTAAGTTATTGGAATTCGTGTACGTTTGATGATTGATGTAGTAGAATAACTTCGATAGGGTGTATGAATATAAATTATGCAATATCAATATATGGTTCGTGATCCATTAGTACGGTAAGGTATAAAGGTAAGCTAAGTTATGATGGTTGAATGTGTGCATGTATAATAAATATAGATGTGTATGAATGTAAGATAAATTTAGCATGTTTTGGTTTGAACAAGCATCCTGTTGATATTTGAGCATATAGTTTTTAAGAACATTATAGAGGAAGTCATGACTAGAGTAGAGAGAAGCATGAGAAATGTGACCGACGTAAACACACACGTATAACGCAAGCGCACGTATCGTTCAAGTAGTATAAAAATATCGATCCCACGAGAACTTAATTCCTACTGTTGTTATTAATTATTGAATCTATTTATTTACAAATATCTAATTGAGGGTGAAGAGAATGATTGTTTGATTGGTTGAAAGTGGTTTTACAAAATAAATAAAAAACAAAAGAAAATACTAAGGAAAATAACAAAAGACACAAAGATCTAGGGTTGTGAATCCTTCTAATATCTTTTAAAAGATGAAGTGATTATTTTATGTTTGTGTAATAAATCAGTTTACTAACCTGGAACACTAAATTATGCAAAAGCCTCTGTCGATGGTCAGACGCAAATACCAGTTTAACCCAATTGAACCATATATCTATGTCAACCAAATTATCTGGATTCATTAAGTTTAAGTTCCAATTATGGCTACCCCCGCCCGACAGGTATATTCCTATCCTGTAAGGAAATCTATTAAAGGGTTATCTATCCTCAAGGAAGATCGCGGGCTATTAAGTCTAAGGCTGAAACCTAAAATCCCTATGTCTAGTTCATTTTAGATTTACCACATCAATCTTATTGGTGATCAGACAACAAGAAGCATTAAGCTTAAGACTTAATAAGTAAACCTTTAAATTACCCAAACTATAAAATAACCCCTTATAAACCGGTGATATTAGAATTCATCACAACCCCAGATAACTAACACATAACTAGGGCTAGTAACAACTTAAAAGTAAAAGACATAAAGTAAAAATACTGAAAAGTAAAATAAAATAAAATGCTAAGGTAAAAGGAATTACTTTTACTACTACTAATTTAGATATCTCCCATAAAATAATATATAAACTTGTGATAATATTACCAACCGACCATATATGCGGTATCCTGATTAAGTCAAATTAAGTCCAACCAACCATAAAGGCGGAACCAAAATTAAATTACCAACCGACCAATCTGGCGGTATCCTTTTTAAGTCAATATTTTAAATAGTGAATATATTATTTTTAAGGGAGATTAATCTAAATAGTAACAGTAAAAGAATTACCTTTCACCCTAGCTGGGGAAGTTACCTCCTCATGGTAAATAGTAAAAACTGTAAAAAGTAAAAAAAAATAAATTACTATATTAAAAAAACGTAATTAAAATTATTCACAAAACTAAAAAAAACTAAAAACTAAAAGAAACTAGAGAGAGAAACTCTCTCTTTACAGAGAATAGAAGAGAGAGAGTGGTACATTTAATTCTGAAATCTCGAGCTCAATTTATAGGCCTCGGTAGGCTTCCAGCGTCGCGACGCCAGGGCCCTCAGCGTCGCTACGCCAGCTTTTGTCGACGTGGCACGCTCTGGTTCGCCGGTTTGAAGATTCTGGATAAGCTGATAAGGTGACACGTGGCTGAGTGGTTGGGCTTCAATTATTGTGACACGTGGCGGCTTCTGATTGGTCGCTGAGATTCTTATCCGCCACGTGTCAGATAAGGATTAGATACTCAATGATTGATGCTGACGTGGCGGTGACGTGGAGATGAAGTGGCGGTGACGTGGCTACACGTGGGAAAGAGACTGTCGGCACCGTAGGATTGCGACACGTGGCACTTCCTGATTAGCTGATGATGACGTGGCGGTGAGGTGGCAATGTTGACTTGTTGACTTGCTGACGTGGCTGATGACATGGAGTGACACGCGGAACACGTGGCGATGATGACTGTCGGCACCGTTGGATGCTGACACGTGGCATGACGCATGTTAGCAGATCGGCTATGATGGTGACACGTGGCACGGCGCACTTTAGCAAAGTCAAACTTTTCTCAGATTCTGATTTGTGGACCCGGCGCACGTTAGCACTGTTCGGCGCATTTTAGACGTCGCGACGCGCTAATTTACCAAAATGTCATTTTTGTCCAATTTTCACTGTTTTGGCCCAAATCACCTCCAGAATGTCCTGAAACTTTATTTATCTACAAAATAACACAAAACACATCAAAACGTTCACAAAACTCAAGAAACTATACAAAATATTAGGTTAAATGAGTGGGAAATAGTGATATAAATATCACTCATCACACCCCCAAACCTAACATTTTGCTAGTCCTCGAGCAAAACATAAAATAACATAAATAAATTAACTAAGCCACTTTCGTAGGGATCACAGTTGATTTAACGTATGCAACAAGCCTTTAAACCCCTAGGTGTCCCTAGTGGACGAGTTGTAGTCTCGTGAGGGCTTACAGCAATGATACCCACAAACATTTTACAAAAGTAAACAGGTAATAAAACTAATGCACACAAAAGCAAAAAGACAAGCGAAAAGAGAATAAAGAAGTTAGTGACTAATCAGGTGAAACTTCTACTCGAAGTTACTAATTGTTTTGTTTCATTCTAAATTACCGAATAAGTAAATTCTCCGATTATTTTTACCATTCTTCATATACATAGCCAACAAAATATTAAAAACATTTTTTTGCCCACAACAGTCATAAGTGCAGTTGATAAGAGAGTAATATTTTTGTCCTAAAGTTCTATCAGATTTCACACCTTTTTATAGCAATGGAATAATTTATCTCATTTTTCTGATTTTTTTCTTGATTTTTTTTTATTTATATACAATATCTTCCGTCTATGTAGTGAGTGTTGGGTCGGTGGCTCCCAAACCAGTTGGCTTTAGGGCACCAGGTGTTAAGACACCCCTACAGACTTAATTACTCAGACTTCAGATATATATATTTTTGCAGCATCTTTTATCCATGTAACGAGCTTTGGGCCAATGACTCCCAAACTAGTTGGTTTTAGGGCACTAGGTGTTAAAACACCCTTACAGACTTAATAACTCGGATCTCAGACGTTTTTTTTTTTTTTTTTTTTTTTTTACTCCATTGCTTTTTGAGATGTTTCCTCCAATTAAACTAGAGCACTGAATATTACAAACTTTTCAATTTTAGCTCATGTCCGTATGTTATTATATATGTTGATAATATATGCTAACTGAACATATGGAGATTCCTTTTAGTCAGTTTTAAGGAGAATTCACAAATTAAATAATTCAAAGTGAAATAAACAAAAATTAACTTGTTTCGAAATAGGTTTGAGATACGTCTCAGAAGTGGAAACTCCTTACTCAGCTATCTCTTACCAATTTTACCTTTTTAGTCAAAATAAAAACACAAAAACATAAAATATTTTTGTAATTTTTGAAAATTTTTCAATTTTTTTGTATTTTTTGAAAAATTTTGGACTAAAAATAAAAACAACATACAAAAAATAAGGTACTGATCAACTAATTCCCTCCCCCAAACCTAAATGAGACATTGTCCCCAATGTCTTAAACAGCAAAAGGAAAGTTAAGAAGGTCGTACCTGGTTAGCTGAAATCTACAGGAAATTAAAGGTTAAGATCCAGATTAATCCTACGCCTCTTACCATGATCGTCCTCGGACCAATTTATCTTTGAAAGGATAGGGTCAACTTGTGGTTCATAGGCTATGAGTTGGTCTATTAGATCCGGAGCAGTTCTGGTAGTAAAGAGGAGTTCTTTCAAAGGTTTTGACACGAACCCATTTCTCCGAGCATCATCAAGATACACACAAAGAAAATCATAAAATCCATCAACGCTGAGCAGTCCAAGCGGTTTCTGGTGTATGTTCAGGTTCGCCCAAGATAGTACTATAAAAATTTCCTCCAATGTGCCCAAGCCACCTGGCAAAGCGATAAAAGCATCAACACGGCTAATCATTTATACCAGTCATGCATGTGCATGTATGGGTGGGTTTAATTTTTCAGCAGTTGAGCAAACAATAACAATGTTTTGAACGATTTCAAATGTTTTAAAGAGAGATTTCATTTGCTTTGAAAAGTATCGTATTTTAGAAAATGTTTCTTTCTTTCTACAATTTTGAGTAACAGATTATGGTTTTATGGTTTTCGGGGCATGAGGTAAAAACTCACCCCAGTATGTAACTTGAGACACAATTTGGACTTGACGGATACTTTGGATTCGGGATTTGGGATTTGACCCATCCCAGTTGTACACTGTTGGAATTGACGGATACAGAGACGTGTGCACATGTTGAGGACTGAGGGGACGCTCTCAGATCCTCCAGATGGACTAGGGGGACGGCGAGACGTAACGCCCCTAGATCCTAGATTTTGAGTTTGGGTGGTATCATAGATCCGCACCCCAGCTCCAGATTGTGGCTTGGGGGACGGCGATACATAACGCCCCAAAGTCATGGATTTGCACTTCTGCCTCCAGATAGGCGTATGGGGGGACGGCGATACGTAACGCCCTCATACGTCCAATTTTTCAGACAGAGATACAAAATTCAGAGAAAGTTTTCTGTTTTCAAAGATACAGATTTCAGTTTTCAGAAACACAGATTTCAGACAGAAATATCAGTTTCCAAGTACAGGTTTCAAAGAGATTTTCTGAAGAGAAAGAGTAAAATAAAGATTTCAGCAAAGAGTTCTTCAGAAAAGGTTTTCAGAGCGTACTTTCTAAAGCATAGCATGTCAAGTGTAGTAAGGTTTATAAATCATGCATATAAATCATGTATTCTAGTACTTTCATATGAGATGCATATAGTTAGTATTATACATGATATCATTAGTACATTTATATGTAAGTTCTTCAGAAAAGGTTTTAAAGTAATAGTCTACAAGCATGGCATTTTGAGCAGAGTATAGCTCACAGAACAAGTATATAGGTCACACATTCTAAAAAAAATCATATGAGATGTTTGAAGATGATGCTGATGCCTGATAACATTATCATGTTTATATTTATTTTTGTACGAGTTATATGTTTACATAAGAAAGATTCTTTATAAATAATAAAGCATGATGATAAAATTGTATTTACATATGTATGCATGGTTGAAGTTTGAGTAACGAAGACTTATAACAAGAATATCTCATAAAATCTGATTTGATGACATTTCAATGGAATAAAAGAAAGTTGATTATATTAAGTGTTCAAACTAGATTAGTAAAGGGTGAATAAGAGAGAAGAAAGATATCAGAGTAGCGCAGCGGAAGCGTTGGTGGGTTAGTCATTATTGACAGTGATATAGAAACAGTATGTATACATATTAAGATGATAAGATTATAAATGATAAACATAATTTAAAGTATGTGAGTGATCATATTTAAAGAATCAGTAACTAGAGCAATGTTTGTAAATGAATAAGAACTTGATAACTAGCTCAAATCTAATATAGAATTCCATGATTATTATAGACAACTTAAGTTAACACAGAAATGCAACTCAGTTTTTGCATGTGTTGGATGCTTAAGTTTTAGAGCATAGTTACTTACTAAGTCATTATGACTAACACCACCACATTTTGTAGTTTTGCAGGTCAGTAGTGTTGGTTTCTATAATATGTCCCAAGGAAAGATTAAGCATTTGAAATACAATAATGAATATATATTTAACTTTGAAGTATGGAGGAATCATACTTACAATGCTTTGTTGATGAAGAAAATCAAACCAAAATGGAAGCTCCAAGTGTTGATTGATTCGGCCAAGAGGAGAAGAGGTGGAAAGCTTCAAGCTTTGTGAATTCCTTGCTCTATGATGGTTTCCCTATCACCTCTTTTGATCCCTTGAAGGTGCTAGCCTTGCATGTGAGGAGATGTTCCAAACAACCACACTATCTTCAAGCTTTTTGGCAACCAAAATGAAGAAGATGAAGACCAAAAACTGCATGCAGTTTTCGGCAATGTGAGAGAGAGAAGAGAGATTTTTCTTGTTGATTTTTGATACCAAAAATCAATTTATATTTATGCCATAATATTTATTAAATAATAATAAATCTATGACACAAACCATGCAAAGGCTTAGAGTGTCAAACACTCAAATTCCATGCATAACAATTGAGTGTATTATACACTATCACCATGCAATGCATTATCAATAAAATAATACATATAATGACATGTGTCATGTGGGCCCCACACGTTTCCAAATGAAAGTGGGCCCACGTGCACTCACGCGTTCGGGTTCGATATTTCCGAAATACTGAACTTGCGTCGCGACGTTAATTAAATCGAATTTAAATAAATAATCGCGCCTAGCGAAATTATTATTTACGTCGCTAACGAATTAATTCTAAATTAACTCGTATGCCCGAATTAAAATCTAATTTTAATTTCGCGTCGAAATCGAATTTCAATTATTATATCGAATATAATAATTTTACTGATTAATTCCAAATTAATCGTTCTCTCTCTCTAAATAAGGCACTTTATCCGAGATAAAGTTTCTCCGCAATTAATCCAAGATTAATTAAGTTCGAATCAAATATCATAGGTGAATCTTCAGGAATCGACCCAAGAGATCTCCGGATATGTTGGCAGTAAATACGGTCGTCGGATAATCCGAACACGCACGTACCTCGTACTACGTTCTTACCGATTCACAAGACAAGGTTGGCTTCTAGCAAAGCGCCATGCCTACCCAATTCTCCAGAAATATTCTTAGGAGTTCCCTTTCGGACTCCTTCAATACGGATAACAGCTCTCCAAGAGTGTCATCTATATCCATCAACTTGTAGTTGATTATGATTTGTTTCCAAGTATCAGGAAGTGACTGCAAGATCATATCTATAGTCAGCTCAGCCTCCAAGACTATTCCCATATTGGCCAACTCATCAATATCGGCGATCATTTGAGTCCCGTGGGCCTCAACTGATGCGCCGTCTGTCATCCGGGAGCGGAAGAGTTTCCTTACTAGCTCGTACCTCTTCATCCGCTTATTGGTGCTGTGAAGATCACGCAATCTTGCCATCATGTTATAGGGATCCAAGTCCCTGTACTGACGTCTGAAATGCTGGGTCATTGCAGCTAGCATAACTGACTGAGCTTGGTCACAATCGTCACTATGAGTCTTCCATAACTCTAGCTCCAGTGGCTCAGTGGGTTCAGGCGGGAGAGGTCTCTGAATAGTATACAGTATCCTCTCAGCCCCAAGCACTATCTTGAGGTTCATTTCCCAGTCGGCAAAGTTTGTCCCTTTGAAGACATTATCGCCCATGATTATGTCGCGGATATTACCTTTGCCAATCATCTTGACAACTATAGTCCAACTATAAAGTCAACGATGTTATGGGTACAGTCAAACTGTTACAAGTAAAATAACAATATATTAGTCCAACTAATTATTTAAAATATTGATGAAATAATTTTGAAAGACGCGTAAGGCTAAGTATCTGAATGAAATTGCAAATTCAATAATAGCCTCCCACTATTTTCTTCAAGTTTCTAACCCTCTGTAGAGAACTCGGGAAATCGAATTTCCTAGTGGGCTAGGATCCCGTTAAATAACACACAACCTTGACTTTGGCCAATAAAAAATTGTATGCTATTTAACTTAGGTAGATCTCCATGATCAATTGGATCTCATCCAATTCCTAGATCCGGTTACATTTTCCTAACCTATCCTCCGAATCATTAGGCCTTGGCTTTGGCCAAAAACAAACCTAATGATTCCAGTTAAGCGGGACCCATTGACGAGGAAAGTTTCGTAATCAATGTCGTTGGACAAAAAGTGATCTTGACTTTGGCCATTAAAAATCACGATTGGACAAGACACCGATATGCAACAAAACTCTCATGATTCAAGTACATCCTTGATTGACAAAGGTCTTGACTTTGGTCAAAAACAAACCAATGCCAACTTCGGATCTTGAACAAGAACCATTCAATGGAAGGATATTCGCTTAATATAAATTGAGGGATTTTCGCGTAATGGCAACCAATTTATTTATCTTTGTTAGGTCTCATCATCATACACCCTTAAGCATGCTTCTAAACATCATAAAGCGCGTAAAGTAAATTAATAGTGATATGCGGATGGATATATAAACAACTTGTTCCTAGAACAAATCACTCCCTTTCCTCTCCCCGCTAGCACTATTCTACTACTACCCAATTACATAATACAATAAGAGAAACCTCATTTACATTGAGGGGAATTAGGTGAGAAGAGAATACAAAGAGATAAAAGAGATAAGGCTGGACACGCAGGTCCAATTTATAAATTCCAAATTTACAATAATTTCTAAAATACCCTTTCCCTTCTAATATCCATCCGATTACACTATCATTCATCACATACATATATATTCAAACAAGACATGCTTTTACAACCAATCTAATCCAATTAATTAGTCTTTGTTTAAGTGATCATCCAATGTTCAAACAAGTTGATTTTGCGCGAGTCCAACTCGATTGAGAATAAGTACATAGGGTACGAATTCGCGAATTATATCGAACTACTTATAAATCTAATTTATTCGTATTCAATACTAATTCAATTATTTAATTCCAAATTAAATGTTACACTTTAATGTGCTTTAAAGACTTAGATTCTAAATCTAATCTTATTGGGCCTCAAAGCCCAACTAACATCCAATGTTTAATTAATTCAAGTCAAATGGGGATTTCAATTGATTCATTAAGGCTTGGGCTTTGGTCAATGTGGGTCAAACCCAATTACCAAGCCCAAATAAGGAATCACCCTTAAATGCCATAAACCAATTTTAAGCCCATAAGGCCCAATTAAATTATTAAAGCCCATTATATTATATTTGGACTTAATGGAGTGATTTAGGCCCAAATTGGATCCAATCCTTTTGGCCCAAATCTACTTGGTCCAACCAAGCCCATTATGCCCAAATACAATATTAAAAGGCCAATTCACCAATTAAGCCCATTAATTAAATTTTAATATTCAAACATTAAAGTCCAATTAATTAAAGTGTAATACCAAGATTAATACATTAAACCAAATATTTCAAAAATACCCATTTAATTTATTAATCATGTATTGTTCAAATAAATGTCCAACATTAATTTAACAAAAAATCAACTCCTCTACATGTCCTTGTACATTCGGCCAAGGTGAGTTTTTTGTGTCGATTTGTTTTTCAATCCGATTGAATTACTAATCTACGTCCCGTACACGTTCTAAGTCATCCAATGATCTTAACACAAAAAATTTCAATCCCTCCAAGTAGCAACACATTCGGCCAAGGCATGAATTTGGGGAAAAAAATCATCCAATGCATTTTTCATAAAATTGATTCCATGTAATATCATTCTATATACATGTAAGCATTCTTATTCATCAAATTTCACAAGAACATGCTTCAACCAATTTTATCATACCATTCGGCCAAGGTTGAATTTTTGGGGAAAAATCATCCAATGCATTTTTCATAAAATTGATTCCATGTAACATCATTCTATATACATGCAAGCATTCTTATTCATCAAATTTCACAAGAACATGCTTCAATCAATTTCTTCATACCATTCGGCCAAGGTTAAATTTTTGGGGAAAAATCATCCAATGCATTTTTCATAAAATTGATTCCATGTAACATCATTCTATATACATGCACGCATACTCATTCATCAAATTTCACAAGAACATGCTTCAACCAATTTTGTCAAATTTTATCCTAAAGTATTTCATGCTTAACCATGGCTCCATGATACATGTTGGTTTCTATAATATGTCCCAAGGAAAGATTAAGCATTTGAAATACAATAAATGAATATATATTTAACTTTGAAGTATGGCGGAATCATACTTACAATGCTTTGTTGATGAAGAAAATCAAACCAAAATGGAAGCTCCAAGTGTTGATTGATTCGGCCAAGAGGAGAAGAAGGTGGAAAGCTTCAAGCTTTGTGAATTCCTTGCTCTATGATGGTTTCCCTATCACCTCTTTTGATCCCTTGAAGGTGCTAGCCTGCATGTGAGGAGATGTTCCAAAAAACCACACTATCTTCAAGCTTTTTGGCAACCAAAATGAAGAAGATGAAGACCAAAAACTGCATGCAGTTTTCGGCAAGTGAGAGAGAGAAGAGAGATTTTCTTGTTGATTTTTGATACCAAAAATCAATTTATATTTATGCCATAATATTTATTAAATAATAATAAATCTATGACACAAACCATGCAAGGCTTAGAGTGTCAAACACTCAAATTCCATGCATAACAATTGAGTGTATTATACACTATCACCATGCATGCATTATCAATAAATAATACATATAATGACATGCGTCATGTGGGCCCCACACGTTTCCAAATGAAAGTGGGCCCACGTGCACTCACGCGTTCGGGTTCGATATTTCCGAATACGAACTTGCGTCGCGACGTTAATTAAATCGAATTTAAATAAATAATCGCGCCTAGCGAAATTATTATTTACGTCGCTAACGAATTAATTCTAAATTAACTCGTATGCCCGAATTAAAATCTAATTTTAATTTCGCGTCGAAATCGAATTTCAATTATTATATCGAATATAATAATTTTACTGATTAATTCCAAATTAATCGTTCTCTCTCTCTAAATAAGGCACTTTATCCGAGATAAAGTTTCTCCGCAATTAATCCAAGATTAATTAAGTTCGAATCAAATATCATAGGTGAATCTTCAGGAAGCGACCCATGAGATCTCCGGATATATTGGCAGTAAATACGGTCGTCGGATAATCCGAACACGCACGTACCTCGTACTACGTTCTTACCGATTCACAAGACGAGGTTGGCTTCTAGCAAAGCGCCATGCCTACCCAATTCTCCAGAAATATTCTTATAGGAATATAAGATCTATATCAAGCGTAGTATACCGTAGTATTGCGTACATCGATCCAGTATCGGATGATCACATGCTAGGCCTAGGGCTGGAGATGTGTCTGCCCCGTACGAAAACATTATCGACATCAAGCAACTAGTCTCTTTAAATCGGACAATCCTGACCTAGTCATATGTCCCGACGGTTGCAACCTTTTATAGAGTACTAGTTCTGTGTCCTGCGTGATCATCACCTCCATATGTCTGAAGCGATACTTCCATCTTGACATCACATCCAGTACACTACGATTCTCGATAAACCCAGAAGAGGTGTACACAGAACCGGTTAAGGTCCCCAACCACCAAAACCAAAGTTTACCGATTGTCGCAAGTACTAGCGATGTAAGTCTCAGGTTAAGACCATATACACCTACCCTGATGCGGCCTCCCATAGACACCTAGACATACTACCAATGGGATTCCGCGGGGTCTATCCAGAGCGAAGCTGTTTTCCGTACCATCGGTAAAACACAACCTCCTATCGCACTTGCATAAGTATCCAATACTTAAATATATGAGAACTATGCCGTTGTGCCCTCACAACGTGCACAAGCGCAATACTAGCCTATTCCGCATTATCGATGTCCAGTCTCGATAATACTACGGCTAGGGATATTTAATGATTAAACCTTTATGGATTGATACTGTCTCATATCATCTCAATCCAGTACTAATCATATGGACTTTCGCCATTTATATATCAAAGTAAATAATATTTACAAAATGGCAAAAGGCAATTTCATTATTACATAGTTAATTTTGTACAATAATACAATATCATTTACAAACAGTGACGCTATGGGACACAATGTCTAACAAGTAGCTGTCTTATGGGATCAGCAGATGCTTGGTGAAGACTTTGAAGACGGTGGATCGCCCCAATTGCAGTCAAGGGAGTCCTGGGTAGAGTATGGGTCCTCACAGCCCTTTGTTTAGTTTTGTATTTGCATCTCATTTGTATAGTCATGTAATGGTTATAGTTTCATTTGGGTTCTGGCCGGAGGCCAAGTAGTTTATATTTTGTTCTTTGAGTTCAGGCCTGAGGCCTTGATATTGTGTTTCTGGCCTGAGGCCGAGATTGTTGAGTTTCTTATTTTATGTGGAGGCTAGCTACAGGCCAGGTTGCATGATGTTACGAATACATCATGCCGAAATTTCGTTAGAATTAGAGGCTTATGGAGATGGGTTCTCCTGTCTCCTGCCGGTAGCATTCTGGCCTAGACGGGATGTTACAGGAATTCCTTAAGAATACAAGAAGATTGTATCTGGTTGTTTATTTACAACTTTCAGTAATTTTAATTTCAACTTTCGCACTTTCTTTTCTTTACTTTTCAGTTTTTACTTTCCGCATTTACTTTTACCCACAATACTTTTCTTCTTTACTTTTGCAGTTTTTTACTTTCAAGCAATGATGGGTAACTCCCCTCTTGCTCGGGTAAAAGGTTAAAACTTTTATTACTAATATTTAGTTAATCTTCCTTAAATATAATATATAAACTAGTTAAAATGTGACTAATGAGGATACCGCCTTATGGTCGGTTAGTAATATTGAAAGTGGTTTTAACCTGACTAAACTGGATACGCCTGATTGGTCGGTTGGTAATTAATTATTAATTTGATTAATCTGGATACCGCCTATATGGCTGGTTGGTAATTATCATGCAAAGTTAAAATTGGATACCGCCTATATAAACAAGGGATTGGATCCCTATACCCATGTTGGCGAAGTTGAATGATCTACACCGATCTATCTTAGATCGCAAAGATATGAGTTACATAAGAAGCTCTTTCGTGCTCGGATGTCGGAGGGTACGTCTGTTGAACATCACGTGACAAAGATGATTGCTGATATTGAGCAGCTTGGACAAATGAGGATTGTCTTTGAGATAGAGACCTCTATAGATTTGATCTTGCAGTCTCTCCCCGACACTTGGAGTGGGTTCATCATGAACTATAATATGATGAACCAAGAGCAGACTCTTGGAGAGCTGATGTCCACGCTGCGAGAGGCAAAAAATGAACTTCTCAAGGGCAAGAAGCGCGAGGCGCACTTCGCTTCTACATCTCGGACTCCGAGGGCTGGGCCCAAGGCGACTGGAGGTATCAGAAGAAGAAGAAAAAGAAGGGCAAAGGCAAAGCGTCAAAGGCTTCTGGGAAGCCTAAGGAAAAATCTCAAGATGTATGCTTCCAGTGCGGGAACCGGGGTCACTGGAAGCGTGACTTCCGTGAGTATAAGGCGCTCTATAAGGAGATAAAGGCGGGCAAGGCACCGTCCTCAGGTATGTTTGTTATAGAAATAAACATGACTACTTATATTTTTAAAAATTGGATTTTTGATTCTAGTTGTGGTACTCACATTTGTATTGATGTGCAGGATCTGCGGATTAGCAGGAAACTGGCGTCAGGAGAGATTGACATGCGTGTTGGAAATGGGACATTTGTCACTGTTTTAGCCGTTGGCACTTTTGTTTTGGAACTGCCATCGGGGCATGTACTTGAACTAACAGACTGTTATTATGTACCTAGATTGACTATGAATATTATTTATGTATCTATGTTAACCCAATGTGGGTATACTTTTGTATTTCGAAACACTGGGTGTTTTATGTATAAAAATGATATAGAAATTTGCACTGCTGTTGTAAATAATGGTCTTTATATTTTGAATATAAATCAATCTCAACCATATTCTGTAACAAACAAAAGACTTAAAGTAAGTCATAAAGATGAAACTTATATGTGGCATTGTCGCCTGGGACACATAAACAAGACTCGCATATCCAACTTTTGAAGAGTGGGTACTTGGACGGATTTGATCCAAATTCATATGACGTCTGCGAATCTTGCTTATTAGGCAAAATGCCTAAGTCACCTTTTAGCGGTAAAGGTGTGCGAGCCACAGAATTGTTAGCATTTGTTCATAGTGACGTTTGTGGGCCCATGTCTAGCCAGGCTAGAGGTGGATACGAATACTTCGTAACCTTTATTGATGATGCATGCGTTATGGTTATGTGTATCTTATGAGACACAAGTCGGAAACTTTTGAGAAATTCAAAGAGTTTCGAGACTAAGTCGAAAAACAGACAAGCAAGAGTATTAAGACATTACGGTCGGACCGTGGTGGCGAATACTTAAGCAATGAGTTTCTTGATTACTTGAAAGAAAATGGTATTCTTTCACAGTGGACTCCTTCTGGAACACCGTAATTAAACAGTGTGTTCGAATAGAGAAACCAAACTTTGTTAGACATGATAAGATCTATGATGAGTCGCACTGAGCTACCTATTTCCTTCTGGGGATATGCATTAAACAGTGCAATACTTACTTTGAATAAGGTTCCGTCAAAGTCTGTTCAACAGACTCCGTATGAGATATGGACAGAAAGAGACCGAATTTCTCATTCCTGAAGATTTGGGGATCCTGGGCATACGTCAAACGTTTGGAAGGTACCAAACTTGAACCCAAATTGGATAAATGCCTATTTGTAGGATATCCTAGGGAAACCAAAGGATATTACTTCTATCACCCACAAGAGAACAAAGTATTTGTTGCTCTACATGCGGTTTTCTTGAGAAGGAATTCCTAAATGCAGTGGTTAGTAGGAGGAAAGTAGAACTCGATGAAAATCAGAGTGATACTGTTCCTGGCACAGAATCCTTAACGGAACATGAACAGTCTAATCCAGGATGAGAATGTACCACAATCTTCGATTACACAAGGATCGCGTAAGGCGGAGAGAGTCAGGAAACAACCTGAGAGGTATGGGTTTCTGATCTCACCTCATGTAGATATTAATCTCATTGAGGATAATGAACCGGCTACGTATGAGGAAGCGATACAAGATATCGATTCCACCTTATGGCAAGAGGCCATGAAGTCCGAAATGGATTCCATGTACACCAACCAAGTTTGGATACTAGTTGATGCACCAGAAGGCGTAAAGCCTATTGGATGCAAATGGGTCTTCAAAAAGAAGACCAACATGAATGGCAATATACAAACGTACAAAGCTAGGCTTGTAGCGAAGGGGTATCATCAACGACGGAACTTTCTCACCTGTTGCCATGATTAAATCCATTATGATAATGCTTGCTATTGCTGCATATTTCGATTACGAGATATGACAGATGGATGTCAAAACCGTTTTCCTTAACGGAAACGTGTTGGAGGATGTTTATATGCAATAGCCTGATGGTTTTGTCATGCCTAAACATGCAAACAAGGTTTGCAAGTTAAATCGTTCCATTTATGGATTGAAGCAAATATTGCGTTCTTGGAACCAACGCTTTGATGAGATCATAAAAGAATATGATTTCGTTCAAAGTGAGGATGATCCTTGTGTATATAAGAAGGTTAGTGGGAGAGCACTGACATTCATTGTCCTTTACGTTGATGATGTATTGCTTATTGGCAACGACATTCCCATGTTAACGTCGGTGAAAGCTTGGCTTACATTGAAATTCTCCATGAAAGATCTGGTAGAAACAACTTTTATTCTAGGAATAAGGATCTACCGAGATAGATCTAGAAGCTGCTTGGACTCTCCTAGAGTACGTACATTGACAAAGTGTTGAAGAGATTCAACATGGATCAGTCTAAGAGGGGACTGTTGCCAGTGTCATATGGCGTCACTCTATCTAAGGACATGTGTCCTAAAATTCAAGATGAGAGAGACAACATGAGTCGGATACCGTTCGCCTTGGCAGTCGGATCGATCATGTATGCCATGATATGTACGCGACCTGATGTCTCCTATGTTTTGAGCATGTGTAGTCGCTACCAGGCCGATCTAGATGAAAGTCACTGGATGGCGGTTAAGAATATCCTTAAGTATCTTAGACGAACTAAGGATGCTTTCTTAATCTATGGAAATGGAGTACTTGAGGTAACTGGGTATACCGATGCAAGTTTCCAAACCGACAAAGACGACTGTAAGTCGCAATCCGGGTACATATTTTGTTTGAATAACGGAGCAGTGAGCTGGAAATCTTCCAAGCAATAGACTGTTGTCGATTCAACAACTGGAGCAGAGTATATCGCAGTAGCTGAAGCAGCAAAGGAGGCAGTTTGGATCCGAAAATTCCAAATAGGATTAGGAGTAGTTCCGTTAGCAGCTGAGCCCGTTCCATTGTATTGTGACAATAACGGGGCTATAGTGCGGGCTAAGGAACCGCGGTCTCATCAACGATCCAAGCATGTTCTTCTACGTTTCCTTCTGATTCGTGAGATCATACATCGTGGCGATATGAAGATCGAGAAGGTCGCATCAGAGGACAACATTGCAGATTCGCTGACGAAAGCCATTCCTCAGTAAAAGTTTGAGCGACATGTACATAGTGTTAGACATTATGTCCCATAGCGTCACTGTTTGTAAATGATATTGTATTATTGTACAAAATTAACTATGTGATAATGAAATTGCCTTTTGCCGTTTTGTAATATTATTTACTTTGATATATAAATGGCGAAAGTCCATATGATTAATACCGGATTGAGATGATATGAGACAGTATCAATCCATAAAGGTTTAATCATTAAATATCCCTAGTCGGAGTATTATCGAGATCGGACATCGATAATGCGGAATAGACTAGTATTGCGCTTGTGCACGTTGTGAGGGCACAACGGCATAGTTCTCATATATTTAAGTATTGGATACTTATGCAAGTGCGATAGGAGGTTGTGTTTTACCGATGGTACGGAAAACAGCTTCGCTCTGGATAGACCCCGCGGAATCCCATCTGTAGTATGTCTGCGTGTCTATGGGAGGCCGCATCAGGGTAGGTGTATATGGTCTTAACCTGAGACTTACATCGCTAGTACTTGCGAAATCGGTAAACTTTGGTTTTGGTGGTTGGGGACCTTAACCGGTTCTGTGTACACCTCTGGAGAATTGGGTAGGCATGGCGCTTTGCTAGAAGCCAACCTTGTCTTGTGAATCGGTAAAAACGTAGTACGAGGTACGTACGTGTTCGCATTATCTGACGACCGTATTTACTGCCAACATATCCGGAGATCTCTTGGGTCGCTTCCCGAAGATTCACCAATGACGTATGATTCAAACTCGATTAATCTTGGATTAATTACGGAGAGACTTTATCTTGGAAAAAATACTATAAATATAGAGAGAACGATTAATTTGGAATTAATCGTAAAATTATTATATTCGATATAATAATCGAAATTCGATTTCGACGCGAAATTAAAATTAGATTTTAATTCGGGCAAACGAGTTAATTTAGAATTAATTCGTTAGCGACGTAAATAAAAATTTCGCTAGGCGCAATCATTTATTTAAATTCGATTTAATTAACGTCGCGACGTAAGTTCGGTATTTTGGAAATATCGAACACGAACGCGTGTGAGTGCACGTGGCCCACTTTCATTTGGAAACGTGTGGGGCCCACATGACACATGTCATATTATGCATTATTTAATTGTGAGGCATTGCATGGAGATAGTGTACAATGCACTCAATGGTTTTGCATGGAAATTGGTGTGTTTGACACTCTAAGCCATTGCATGATTTGTGTCATAAGTTTATTATTAATTTAATAATATATGGCATAAATATAAATTGATTTTTGAAATCAAATCCCTCACTCTCCTCTTTTCCTCTTGACCGAAACTGTGAAGTTTCACAGCCCTCTCCACTTTTCTGTTTTGTTGCAAAAACTTGAAGAAATTGTGTTTTGTTTGGAACATAAATTCACACACAAGGCTAGCACCTTCAAGGGATCATACAAAGGTGTTATGGGAAACTAATTCTTGAGCTTGGAAGGATCAAAGAAAGCTTGGAGCTTCCCACTCACCTTGGCCGAAACCTTCACTGCACAAAGGAGAAAATTTTCATTTCATCAACGCATCCGCATTCCGATCTTTGTGAGTATGATTCCGCCATACTTCATCTTTTAATATATATATTCATTGTTGTATTTAAATGCTTAATCTTTCCTTGGGACATATAATAGAAACCAACAATGGTATCATGGAGCCATGGTAAGCATGAAATACTTTAGGTTAAAAATTGGGTAAAATTGATTGAGCATGTTCTTGTGAAATTTGATGAATGAGTATGCTTATATGTATGTAAAATGACATAATATGAAATCAATTTTATGAAAAATGCATTGGATGAATTTTTTCCCCAAATTCATGCCTTGGCCGAATGTGTTGCTACTTGGAGTGGATTGGAATTTTTGTGTTTAAGATCATTGGAGACTTAGAACGTATACGGGACGTATATTAGTAATTCAATCGGATTGAAAAACAAATCGACACAAAAAACTCACCTTGGCCGAATGTTAATGGACATGTAAAGGAGTTGATTTTTTGTTAAAATTAATGTTGGACATTTATTTTGAAAAATAGATGATTAATAAATTAAATGGGTATTTTGAAATATTTGGTTTAATATATTAATCTTGGTTTTACACTTTAATTAATTGGACTTTAATGTTTGGAATATTAAAATTTAATTAATGGGCTTAATTGGTGAATTGGGCTTTAATATTGTATTTGGGCATAATGGGCTTGGGTGGACCAAGTAGATTTGGGCCAAAAGGATTGGATCCAATTTGGGCCTAAATCACTCCATTAAGTCCAAATATAATATAATGGGCTTTAAAAATTTAATTGGGCCTTATGGGCTTAAAATTGGTTTTATGGCATTTAAGGGTGATTCCTTATTTGGGCTTGGTAATGGGTTTGACCCACATTGACCAAAGCCCAAGCCTTAATAAATCAATTGAAAGCCCATTTGACTTGAATTAAATTAAACATTGGATGTTAGTTGGGCTTTGAGACCCAATAGGATTAGATTTAGAATCTAAGTCTTTAAAGCACATTAAAAGTGTAAACATTTAATTTGGAATTAAATAATTGAATTAGTATAGAATACGAATTAAATTATATTTAATAAGTAGTTCGATATAATTCGCGAATTCGTACCTTATGTACTTATTCTCAATCAAGTTGGACTCGCGCAAAATCAAACCGTTGTTTGAACATTGGATGATCACTTAAACATAGACTAATTAATTGGATTAGATTGGTTGTAAAAAGCATGTCTTGTTGAAAATATATGTATGTGTTGAATGAATAGTGTATATCGGATGGATATTAGAAGGGAAATGGTAATTTTAGAAATTATTGTAAATTTGGAATTATAAATTGGACCTGCGTGTCCAGCCTTATCTCTTTATCTCTTTGTA
>SKCR01009188.1:0-31724 GCA_019454045.1 Zanthoxylum bungeanum
AAATTCTGATTGGGGATCCTTGGCGAATTCCGGAGTCCACAGTATTATATTTCTTATTTTAATTTTATAATTTAATAAAAAAATTATAGAGATATTTTAATTTTATAATTTAATAATAAATATGTGATTTTATTTTTATATTGTAATAGGTTTCTTATTTTAATTATTATTACTTTAATTTTATAATTTTTAAAAAAAAAATTAATTTTGGAGATATTTTAATTTTAAAATTTAATAATAAAAAATCAATTGTAGAGATTAGATGTCATGTATTAAATTAATAGGTTTTTTTATTTTAATAAAAGATTATGTTTTATTTATAATAGGTTTCTTATTTATTATTAATTAATTAATAGGTTTTTTTTTTTTATTTAATTATATATTATATTTTTATATTGTAATAAGTTTTTTATTTAATTATATAATTTAATAAGAAAATTATAAAGATATTTTATTATTATAATTTAATAATAAATAGGATATTTATTTTTTATTTTAATAAGTTTATTGTTTTAATAATTTAATTTTATAATTTTAAAATAAAAATTTATTTTTAGAGATACTTTAATTTTATAATTTATTAATAAAAATTTATTGTACAGATTATGTATCACATATATTTTTTATTTTAATAAAAGATTACAATATATCTTTTTAATATAATATGTCTTATTATTAATTAATTATAGAGATTATTTACCATACATGTTTTTGTTTTTATTTTAATGGGACTTTTTTTAATTTAATAATAAGAAATTACATTATTAATTAATTACATTAATATGTTTCTTATTTCTATAGGAGATTAAGTTTTTATATTATAATAGATTTCTTATTTTAGTTTTATAATTTAATAAAAAAAACTGTATAGGTATTTTAATTTTATAATTTAGTAATAAATATGATATTTTATTTTTATATTGTAATACGTTTCTTATTTTATTTATTATTATTATTTTAATTTTATAATTTTAAAATAAAAATTAATTTTATAGATAATTTAATTTTAAAATTTTATAATAAAAAATTAATCATATAGATTAAGTGTCACATATTAAATTAATAGGTTTCTTATTTTAATAAGAAATTTTATTTTTATATTATAATAAGTTTCTTATTTATTATTAATTAAATAATTAAATTAATAGATTTCTTATTTTAATTATAAATTATCTTTTTATATTGTAATAGGTTTCTTATTTTAATTATACAATTTAATTAAAAAATGATAAAGATGTTTTAATATTATAATTTAATAATAAATAGATTATTCTATTATTTTTTTATTGCAATAAGTTTCTTATTTAAAAAAATTATTTTTATAATTTTAAAATAAAAATTAATTTTAGAGATATTTTAATTTTATAATTTCTTAATAATAAATTATTTTGTAGATTAGGTGACACATATTAAAATAACATGTTTATTATATTAATAAAAGATTATATTTTTATTTTATTATAAGTTTCTAATATGATTTTCAATAATAAAATTAATTTTAGAGATATTTTAATTTTTCAATTTAATGTATTCTTATTATAATATGTTTCTTATTTAATAGAATTTAATAATGAGCCGTCACGTGACGCGATATGGAGATTTAAAAATATTTAACTTATATATATATATATATTATATAATAAAAGAAAATGTTTCTTATGGTGTAACTAAGAAATCGTAAATATACTCTTTGTGTTTATTTGGAAATTAATTCCTGATTATGAAAGATATGTTTCACCAATTTTATTTATTTATTTATTTTATATATGTTTCGTGGTTTTGGTAATCATCCACAGGAATGCATGCAATAAACAATTTTTCTTTGACTCCATCTGCAAAGTGGAACACTCCCCCGTTTTAACTTTGACTTGTAAGCCTTAATTTGGGGCAATGTTTGTTTTTTTTAAAGTCATTCTATTTAAAATAAATAAATAAAAAATATTCAGTACATCTCTATCGTTGTTTTTATAGTTTTTCAACCTAACTTTTAAGGATTAAAATAGAATTTTACTCAAATTGAAATAATTTTGATATGTGAAGATAAATAATAATTAAATAAATTTTAACTGAAACATATTTATAGTATGAAACTTTTTGGATAATTTTTTAAAATATATAAGAAGTAAATAGATAATTAACTTAAACTATAGGGATTTAAGAAGTATTTACCCTTAATTTTTTTAGAGACCTCAGTCACTTCGTGGGCCCAAGCTGCCATGTAGTCTTTCTTTGATAATGAAAAGGCATTTTGAAGTGAGTGATATTGAACTTTATTTTTTTCAATAATTATTTAACGATTTTTTTAAAGGTATTCTAGTGATATTTATGCTTCAAGTAGTTGTATATTTTAATTTCTCTTTAAAATATATAACTATTTGAAACAATAATATCATTATTAAAAGATGTCATTTTCTTTTACCTTATATATATTTATGTTTTTAAATTTGGATCATGAGCGCTACTATTACTTGCTTTTATAGCTTTTCATATCTCTCGCACTATATACATCAAATTAAAGTATTCTTTTATGCGAAACAAGCAACGTTTATAGTTGTTTATATGCATCGTTTTCAGAATCGGATCGGACTGGTCAGTTTAACCGGTCGAATCAAGAACCTGTAGTGAATCCGGTTCAGTTAAAGATAAAAAATCGAATTTATAAAAAATCGAAAAAAACCGACAAAATTTTGTTATTTAATTTTTTTAATTTTTAATTAAATAAAATTATTTATTACATAAGCCGATTTTATCGATTTTTTAACACAGTTCAACCGATCGAAAATGACCTATTGACCTATTTATATCACTGATTCGATCAACCATGCTTATAGGTCATTTGGCATTACTTTTTTTTTTTGAAAAGTATAATATCATTACTTAAGAGGGTAATCAACGCTAATTGCTAATTTAGCAAGAGCATGAGCAATAGTATTACAAAAACGAGAGGCATAGCTAACAACAAAATTATCTAATCTAGCTAGCTATCAGTAATATCTTCAATAATCCACAAATTTTCCGTCATCGTGCCCTTCTTGTTTAAGATCAACTCCACTACCTGATTACAATCAGATTCCACAATCACTTGGCGCAAGTTCAGTTCTTCCGCAACATGGAGACCAAACTTTATAGCTTCAGCTTCCGCTACCTGGACATCTCCATTAAAATATAATCCCCTAACTGCTGCACATAAGACCTCTCTTTCCGAATTTTTAAAAACCACCCCAAGGCCTGCTTTACAGTTGTAGGCCCCTACTCCCGCATCAGAGTTCATCTTTATTCGGCCCTCTGGAGGAGGTTTCCATGTCCTATTATCATCCACTAATCGTTGGGCATGGCCTATTAAAGCAGGAACTGTCAAAAGTTTGCAAGAGTCAACCAATGCAAAGGCTTTGGCCAAAGATCTGGAAGAGTCTTCAGCTTTCCCTTCAAAAATCATACAGTTTCGCAATTTCCAAATCACCCAACAAAGAACCCTAAACAGTTCCACATCCTCATTCTTCCCTACTTTCATATAGCCAACCATTATTCCCACAATTTCGGCTCTCCCATCAACCTTAATGTCTGGGGAAAAAAAGGACAGCTTCCACACTTTGCGGGCTTGTTTGCACTGGAAAATTGCATGGGAAAGATTTTCTCCTAGTTCATCACATCTAGAACATCGTGAATCTTCAACAATCTTCTTCTTCCACAGATTTTATGCCGTAGGAAACAAATTACTGACAGCCCTCCAGAGAATTTTTTTTATTTTTTCAGGAAGAAGACTCGACCAGATCAGTTTCCAAGACTCGCCCCTACCATCCGAATTGCATGGGGCATCTGATAATTTATCATTCCACGCAAGTTGGTAACCACTTCTAACTGAGTATTGCCCTTTTTTTTGTCAAAATGCCATATCTGATGGTCATCATTTAGTCTGCCTAGTAAGGGGATTTTTAAAATCTCTTCCACATCAATTTGATGAAAATTATCTCTTAGCATGTCTTCATTCCACCTGTTCCTATCCATCAGTTCTTCCACACTAATCTTCAAATCTAAAGATGAAGGCATAATTGGTTTGAAAGAATTCGGTCTTGGGATCCATTTATATTCGAACACTTTAATCCTTTGCCCATTGCCTACCCTCCATCGTACTCCTTTTTTCCAGTAATTGTTTTCCTCATATAATGCTACACCAGATGTAAGATGGGTTCGAGCCAAGCTTGGCTTTCTGGAATTCCGAGTTTGCAAAGTACTTTGCCTTCAGAACTTTTGTAACTAATGAGTTTGGTTCTTGTATCACTCTCCAACCTTGCTTAGCCACTAGCGCTTGGTTGAAAGAAGAAATATCTATGAAACCTAGCCCACCTCGAAATTTAGAGAAACATATATTTTCCCATTTAGCCCAATGTATCTTTCTCTTGTTCTTGTCTGATCCCCACGAAAAGCTTGAAATTTCATTTTGTATATCATCACAAACACATTTCGGCAGCTTAAACACACTCATAGCATAGACTGGTATTGCTTGAGCCACAAATTTTATCAAAACTTCTTTGCCTCCACTCGAGAAGAATTCCGATTGCAAATTATAAATCTTGCCTATTACCTTAAGCCTGACTTCATTAAAAAAAACTTGACCTCTTCTTTCCAATCATTGCAGGCAATCCCAAATATTTCTCGTGTCTTAACACAACCCTTAAACCGAAGATATTCTTAATGACTGCCACTTATTCTGGTTTTACTTTGCAGTTGAAGAACATAGAGCTTATGACGAAATTGAAAATCTGCCTCAAGACCGCTGAGTACCTATCAAAAATGGTCTTCCAAGCTCGACAGTCTGCATCTTTGGCCCTAGAGAAGATCAAACTGTCATCTGCGAAAAGTAAGTGAGATATTGAGAGCTCTCTACTAAACCTTAACCCCCGAAACAACCCATGATATTCATCTTTTGTTATGATCTGTGAAAACACTTCTGCATAAAGGATAAACAAATAGGGAGAAAGAGGACACCCTTGTATGAGTCATCTCTGAGGAGTTATATTTCCTTTCGGTGAACCATTAAGAATCACAGAGAAATAAGAGGTTGTAATGCATCCCATAATAAGCCGAACCCAGTCTTCCCTAAAGCCTACCTTCAACATAACCTTCTCCAAAAAGCACCACTCAATTCTATCATAGGCCTTACTCACATCAAGCTTTAGCGCCACTAATTTGTTCTTCCCTTTTATTTTCCGGATTTTATGCAAACATTCATAGCCTATGATGATGTTATCTGTGATAAGTCTACCTGGAATGAAGGCACTTTGGGTGGGTAAAATCACTTGGTTCAGAATGATCTTTAATCTGTTTGTTATGGTTTTGGTGATCAAACGATAGATGACATTATATAGGCTTATGGGCCTAAAGTCTGACACTTTCTCTGGCTTTGTACTATTAGGGATTAAGGCAATGTAGGTATAATTGAGAGGTCTAATGTTGCCCATACTGTTAAGAACTTGTAAACATGTTTCTGTGGCTTTTTGGCCCATAATTTCCCGATGCTTCTGAAAAAATCCTGCTTGTAAACCATCTGGACCTGGGGCCTTTGTTGGGCACATTTGACACAAAGCCTCCCTGACTTCCCCTCTAGTAAACGGCTTCTCAAGATACTCACTCATCTCCATAGATACTGTAGGCGATATCCCATCCATAATGTCTTTCATATCATTCATTAATGGTTCCACACTAGTGAAGATGTTTTGGAAATAATCGCAGAATACTCTCTCCATATATTCCTCATTCTCAAACCAGTGCCCATGCTCATCCCCTGCAGCTAATCGCTCCCTGCTTGGTTTGTTTGGTGCCATCTTTACTCACATTCATCTGCTTACCTGCATAGTCCCCCTTTTGATTCACCCCAACCTCTTCCCCTACGCTACCAGCAATACCTTCCCCCCTTGTGTTCTTTCAGTCTACCCTTCCAACCATGTGTCTTTACCCCTGTAACCGCTTTTAACCATTGTCCATAGGGAAAACACTGTTGCGGTTGGCCCGAGTACTCACCACATTCTTTAAAATGATGGCCAATGCATCCACACCAGTAGCAAAAGTCTGGCAAGCGTTCATAAATTAAAGGCATGATAACTTCTTCTCCACCAGCTTGTTCCAAAATTAGAGCTTTCTTTAGCGGTTTTGTAATTTCAATAGTGATCCTCACTCTCCCGTATATCCATAGCATTCACCAGCTGCATCTACCCATACATTTTCTACTCGTCCAATCTTATTACCCAACTCTTTCAATGTATCCCTGTCCATACACATGATGGGGACATTATGGATTTGAACCCATAAGGAAGCTTCCACAAACGTCTGTTTCGTGACATCCCCAATGCGAGAAGGTTCTGTCAGCATCAATAATGCCCCATCAAAGTGACATGGCCCCCAGCCACTATTCTTCCTTTATCCACCTCCGATCCAAATCTAAACAGGAACACATTATCACATATCCCTTCTATTTTCACCTATTTGGTCGTTTTCCAGATCTGCTGCATGACTACTTTGAACCCTTCATTATTCACCATTATGTTCTGGAGAATTTTCCCCACCAAACAACATGCAACTACCCTTTCTCCATTTTCCTTCATCTTACTGCTAAGGGGGATCCTAATTCTCTCATCCTCACTAATCTTTATTTCTTCACATTTCTTTATCACTTCTTCAGTATCCATCATTTAGAAACCCAAACTCAGTAACCCACGACACCAGTGGAGCAAAACCCCATCGGCACCAACTCAACGATGACTACCCTACAAGGGCACACTAAAAAGCAATTTTGGGAAAGAACCATGACCGACGTAAACACACATGTATAACGCAAGCACATGTATCGTTCAAGTAGTATAAAAATATCGATCCCACGATGACTTAATTCCTACAGTTGTTATTAATTATTGATAATATTTATTTACAAGTATCTAACTATAGGGAGAAGAAAATGATTGTTTTATTGCTTTTGGTTGGTTGAATGAGAATTCGCTAATTAAAATAAAAACAGACGTAAAAGAAAATACTAAGGAAAATAAAAGAAATGACTCAAAGATCTAGGGCCGTGACACTACACAATATTATTATAAAGATGAATTGATTCTCTTATTTATGTGTAATAAATCAGATTGCTAACCTGGAACACGAAAATATGCAAAAGCCTCTGTCGATGGTCAGACGAAAATACCCAGTATAACCCAATTGAACCATATGTCTATGTCAACCAAATTACCTGGATTCATTAAGATTAAGTTCCAATTATGGCTACCTCCGCCCGACAGGTATATGTCTATCCTGTAAGGAAATCTATTAAAGGGTTATCTATCCTCAAAGAAGATCGTGGGCTATTGAATCTATGGCTGAAACTTAAAATCCCTATGTCTAGTTCATTTTAAGTTTACCATATCAATCTTATTGGTGATCAGACAACAATAAGCATTAAGCTTAAGACTCAATAAACAAACTAAAGAATTACCTAATAAATAATTAAATCAATTATTAAGCCTAGTAATATTGTGTTTCATCACTTCCCTAGAATAAAATAAAATGCTGGGGGTTAGAGGATCCACATTTAATATTTCTTATATAAGAATCTCACTTATTATAATATATAAATTATTTTATATTCTGCTTTCTCAGGAATTAATAATGTTAAACATTTAAAACCAGCCATATAGGCGGTAATCCATTTAGTTCAACTGCACCAGCCATATAGGCGGTAATTATCTGTCACATAAAAACCAGCCATATAGGCGGCAAAGTAATTTATATTTAACCGACCATATAGGCGGTAATAAAATCTGACATTAATTAATCCGGTTAAATTATAATTTATAAATTATAATTAAGTGAGATTTACCTAGATAATTATATTAAAGGTTTCACCTTTTACCCCAGCGGAAATTTAACTACAAAACATAAAAGAAAAGATGAGAAGAAGAAGAAGAACTATTATTATTACTGAAAATTAAAATACATAATTAAAAATATTATTTATATATACAAAACTAGATGCAATCCTCTAGAAATATGGAAAAGCTCCCAAGGAAAGCACAAGAGAAATGAATGCTCAAGGCCTCAATTTATAGTCAAATTATGCGTCTGGCGTCGCGACGCTGACTCTGTTGACTTGGTCCACGCGGCTTGACTTGTTGACTATTGACGCGTTTTTCGTCGGCCCAATAGGATTTCGACACGTGGCACATGGTAAGATTCGGTCCAATGGCATCTTGACACGTGGCAGAAGATGATTCACCGATGATTCGGTCCATTCAGAAGTTGACACGTGTCACGCGGAGTGTCGGCACCATAGAATCACGACACATGTACATGCGCATTTTAGCATGATCGATTCTGATGATGACACGTGTCACGACGCACGTTAGCATGATCGGCGTACGTTAGCATCCGTCATATTTTAGCGATTTTCTTCTGATTGGTCCACGTGTCCGGCGCACGTTAGACGTCGCGACGCAGAAGGCTTGCGCGTCGCGACACGGCCAAATTATAAAAATGCCCTTTTCGTTCTTTTTCACTGTTTTGGCCCCAAATTACTTCCAATGCTTTCCAAACTTTATTTATCTGTAAAATAACAATAAAACACATCAAAACATTCACAAAACCCGAGAAACTATACAAAATATTAGGTTAAATGAGTGGGAACTAGTGATATAATTTTCACTCATCAAGCCCCAACGGAAGGAGGATTAAAAAACCCTAAGGAACACTTTCACTCTAGATTTTTGGGAAAACCCAAAGGAAAGACTCTTGACTCGAAAACATTTAAAACAACAAAAGTTCCAAGTAATACTTTTCCATTTGGCATTACTTAAGGCAGCCTTTCTATGCATGGAAGGTGTCGCAATAACTTGTCGTACCTTTTCATGCAATATAGTTATTTGTGCTTTCGTGTGTGTGTGTTTTCCTCATATTAGTTATCGTGTTTGTCAGTTTGTGCATGTTCTATCCAGTACCGTGAAGAGAATAATGATAGTTGCTTTTATTGAATATTCCCTAAACGTGTAATTTTTGTCTAGTTCTCAATGGACGTGATTTGGTGGTGCTCAAGATCTAATCTTAAGGTCATGAGTTCGAATTGAGGGGTGCATTTTTTTATAAGAGTCTGAGACAGTCAGAGGTTTTACCTGCTCCGCTTAAGTCCGAATCAAATAATTTGACGGCGGAATTTCCAACGTTAAAAAAATTTATAATTGTAAATAAATTTAAAAATTAAAAACTATATATTGAGGGAGCACTGAGGGAATAAAATTGTTAGAGTACCATTGTGCATCACACGGTTTAACCAATCGAATATTCCATAGACGGGTAATTTGTTATTTTATTTCATAATCTTTTACAAGATTCGAATCCAATTGAAAATTTAAATAAAATTATTTGAAAACCATTAAGTCACGCCTCTGGGGCAGATACCTTCAGAGTATTGTACATTCATATAACTTTGCAATAGTTCAATTTGTTGTGATTCTCTGACCACTATAGAGTGTTTATGAAGAAAAACTGATTATATTACTTAAAAGAATATAAATTACAAATATTAAAACTCTTTAAAAAACCTAACTAACTTCTACACACTCTCTAAGCTTTCTCTCTTGAAGCTTAATATTTTTGGGGTGATTTGAGCTCTCAAATGAGCTCCCCTAATTAATAGCCAAACATAAGGCTCAAATTGTCAACAAAGGAATAGTGATCCACCTAAAGTTTGTTTGGAAGATTGCTTCATTGTCAAAAGTTGGTGCTCCATTTTCAATCATACATAAAGTTCTTTGGATGGTTTGTTGATGATGCTTGCAGCTGGATATTACAATTTTTCCCCTCCATTGCATCTGAAACGATTTACATCTGACAGTTATCCTGACTATGTCTCTACACAACTCTAGCTTATCCTGATTGACCATCTTTGTTGACATATTGACTGTGTCTCTGTACAACACACTTCATTGTGTCTATGCACAGTACTATTCTGTTGTGTCTCTGCACATCACAGTTATGTTGCCATGTTTTTTTACCCATTTGTTCCTCATTATCTTCTTGCCTTTTGGGAAGCTCTTTGGCTCCCCCTCATAAGTAAGCAGAATATATTCAGATTCCAGATATCTGGTTGATGGAATACTGCCTCACTTAAATCTTCTTGTTTGAGGTCCACTGGTTTCAGGAGGTCTGTCATCATCCAACTCTATAGATGATCTTGTAGCTTATAATGGAGTGGGTTGCGGCTCCCATTGCGCAACACTCTCTTCTGTAGCTTCCGATAAATCGGGTTGTGTCTCCCCCTGCTCGACATCCTCATTTGCCTCCTCTAGTTATGTTTTTGGAATATCATCGTGCACCTTATCTGTGGTCAATTGTGCTGGTACTGGGTCTAGATTTCTGTCGGCACTGAAATTGTAAGACATATTTGGCATTTCAATGTCTTCAATTGTCTGGTCTTTAAGAAACTCTACAACCCGGCTCTATAGCACTTGTTGTGATTCTCTGATAACTATAGAGTGTTTTTGAGGAAAAACTGATTCTATTATTTACATGAATATAAATTACAAGTATTAAAACTCTTTACAAAAAAATCTCACTTCTACACACTCTCTCTAAATTTTCTCTATTGAAGCTTAATATTTTTGGAGTGATTTGAGATCTCAATGAACTCCCAATTTATAGCCAAACACAAGACTCAAATTGTCAACAAATAAATAGTGATCCACCTAAAGTTTGTTCGGAGATTGCTCAATTGTCAAAAGTTGGTACTCCATTTTCAATCCCACCTAAAGTTATTTGGATGGTTTGTTGATGATGCTTGAAGCTGGATATTACAGAAATTGTATTCAATTTGTATTTTAAAGTTTGTGATCAATTATTATTTTGTATTTTGAACTTTTTTTTAAAAAAAAGGATTAATCGGCGGACTTAGCTACCAACATCTTTGTATAAATGTGAATGTGAGATTCAATCATTCTGAAATTCTACAATTATACCATGTATAGATGTCATAATTTTTTTCATGTATCTTAAATCCTTTCATTGGCAACGTGTTGTTAATCTAACCTAAATGATCAAATACTCGAAAGGTTAAACGGAGATACAATTACGAGAATGGGGTATATTCAAATACTTGAAGTTCCAATATGTTCCACTGTAGGTGTAGGACATAACATCTTTTAATATCAACCACTCGATGGGGCCCCATTGTCACAATCATTAGGCCTCGTTTCCTTACCACACGATCATCCATTGGGCCACATGATTACAATCATTGGGCCTGATCTACTCACCTCACGATCATTATTGGGCCACATGATCACAATCATTAGCCCGGTTTTCATCACCCCCTGATCTTCTATCCAAAACAGTAACCCACATAACGATTAGCTATTAGATCATGGGTCCATAACCCACAGGATCAATCATCAACAGTGGCTTCGGCACCACACGATTATCTTCATCATATGATCGGGCGTGAGATATCACAATTCACAAATAATTACAGCGGGCCAGTGCGTTTCGTGGTATTTGAGGCCCAAACGTGTGCGTCTGTTAAGGACATTAACCCTAGACGAGTGGCTTTACGGATCAGTACCCGATAAGCCACTTATAAATGAGTGGCTCTATGAATGACAGCAGTTTTTTTTATCCGGTTAAATGGCTCAGTGCTAGTGAAACAGCCAATAGTTGACCCTGAATCTGAGCCGTTGATGTATGTAGGGTCCGCATATTTATTTAAGAGATATGTGGGTGTAGATCCGGCCAAGGTTCCGGTTTGGAATCGGAACCGAACTGGTTGGAACAGGACGGTTCCGGTTCCAACTGGTTCCTGAATCGAACCAGAACCTAACCGGTTCGGTTAGGGTTCATACTCTAACCGAACCGGTTGGAACCGCTGGAACCGTTTTGAATTTATATAATAATTTATTTATTTTTAGATAATAATTTTATTTGTAATTTTAATGTAATTATGTAATGTAAGTGTATTATATAAATTCAAATTCATAATTTTAAATTATATTGATTTATCAATTTCAATTTTTTATTTTTAATAAAAAAAAAACTAATATAACCGAAACCGGAATCGGAACCGAACCGTACCGCCGGCCGGGTCTATGTGGGTGCTTCTATTTGAAACTAAAATTTAAGTCCATAAATAGGTTTAAAGTGTATTACCTCAACCATAGTATAACTTGGAGGTATTATGGTTGTACTTGAAACCTATATACGGAATCTAGTATTAGTTTTGAATCATAACACATATATTTCTTAATTATCAAATAATTATGTGGGCAACCCATGCGGGGATTTCTTACATGAACAAATATGTGGGGAATCAAATACTCCCCGGGAACGCCTAAAATGAATAATTTTATTCTTAATGGTGTCATAATAAATGTACTTTTAATAGAAAAATATTGTATATACTCTACATATTATATTATTATATCTACATCCTAATAACACATATAAAAAGTTATGACTTCGAGCTATCAAAGAGTTTATGATAAACATTATGTGATCTAATAATTTTGATGAGTGAAGTTTAATTAAATAAAATTATTTATTATGTAAGTCAGTTTTATTGATTTTTTCAACACAGTTCAACTGATTAAACTTGTAATCCATTGAATTTTTTACATCACCGATTCGATTTCTACTCCGATTATGAAAACAATGTTTAATTATGAGAATCAATATTGATTTGGTGGTAATCCATTTTTTGTCTTCTGTCAATTACTGAAAGGTGTCTTATCGAGTTTATAGTTATAGAGAGAGGCCGTAAAATCTTCTTGTAAAAAAAGTCCTATAACTAATTAGAATCGATATTTTACTATAAATCAAATTAATAAAACAAACAAAATTTTTCCAGAACTCATAATTATACCAAACTTTAATTTATATTTTATTCTCTAGTAATATCATTGAGATACAAATCGTAATTATACCTAGCTTTAATCTATATTTTCATGCTCGAGTAGCTGTGTTATGCGGGTAATTTTTGGGTGTAACGATAAATTAGTAAATGATATGTAAGTTTTATATTTAATTTTTAAATTATTTTTTAATATTTTAACATATATGATAATAAATTATTGGATTTTATATGGATGACGCGATAACACTAAATATTATAGATTTTCTACATATTTCCTTAAGATTTTTTGGAAGGTAATTATTTAACACGTGTAAAACGAAAGTAACAGCGAGGTGCTAGCAGAAAACTATCCACGTGGCAAGTAATTAAAAAAGTCTAGAAAAATAGCAGTGCCCAGTAACTAAACACTGTGGGATTAGCGCAAGATGATCCTCCACCTGACGTGTCACTGTTCTTTCCAAATCCCGGCCATTGAAACCGACACGTGGCGATGTAAATGATTGGACTAGACCCAGTAGACGACACGTGGGAAGATATAGAGAGACCACAAGGTTCCACGAAGGAGTAACCTTCCAGAAACTTCCCGGGAACTCGTGGCTAGCATTGACCGAGGCATATAGCGGCCAGTTTATTGACACGTGTATAACCCCACGTCATAATCCTACGTGGCACCCCTCATTTTCCTGAAAATGATACGCTTTAGGGCAGAAACAGAACACTTTTCGTTACGACTCGAGGAAGTTCACCAAGCTCTAAACACAAAAAACGAAAACATTGGAAACAAAATTTGAACTTGGCATTCTTTTTCCTTTCAGAAATGAATGGAGAAGGAAAAGAAGGGAGGATGGAGAGAGTTGTGTTCATGTGGGGTTATCTTCCCGGAGCGTTGCCGCAGCGGTCGCCGATTATATCGCCGGTCGTCGTTAGGTTACCGTTGACGGTTGGGTCCGCGTGGAGGGATGTAAGCGGTGGCGGTTGCGGATTCGCCATGGCCATTTCTGGTGCTTTTTTAATCTTTGAGTTTAAAAAAAAGTTTTGTTTTCAATCCAAAGCTTAAAAAAAAAACAATTTTTTTAATTGTTGTTTATTGCTAAGAAAATGTGAGAAAATTCGAGGGAAAATCAAATGTTTTTTTATTTGCTTTCATGTTGCGTTGTTCTGTTCTTGGGTTCAAAGAAATGAAGATTTTATTGGTCATGTTTATTTTTGACAAATTTCTTGCATTTTCGAGGTAGCCAAACATTGGGGTTGCAATTATTATTATTTTTTCTTTCCTCCTCCATTTTTGCTTTAAGTTTCAGTTTTTAAGATTATATTATGTTTTTCCATGCTAAATAAAAACTTCAAATTTCACCTTAAGTAGGTGCTAAATGCTCATATAATTGCCTTTTTTTTTTTAATTAGCTGTCATTTGATTCCAAGTCAGTGTCAAATTGTTTTTCTGGTAAAAAGTTTATAGTGAGTTATAGCATATATTATTGTCCTGGGAAATTTTCATTTTTTTTATTTTTTATTTATTGATTGGATTTGGTGGTTGCTTTTTCTTTTAGTACTTATGTCTCTCTTTCAATCAGATTCTGGAAAGCTCATTACATGGGGCTCAACAGATGACCTGGGTCAAAGTTATGTGACATCCGGAAAGCATGGGGTAGTGCAGCACCATATCCATATGATACTGCAATTTCATTAGTATTTTAAATCACTTCGCTGCTGAACTAACTCATTTTTCTTTGTAATTGGATTGTTAAGGAAACTCCGGAGGCTTTCCCTCTTCCAACTGAAGCCTCTGTACTAAATGCTGCTGCAGGTTGGGCACATTGTGTCGCAGTTACAGGTATCTTAGATTACGTTGTTCTATTGTCTCATTGTCTGCAGTGGGAAGCAGAAAATTTTTCGGGTTACTTACGAGTAGATTAATAAATCTGAATGTGATTTCCTTCCATATGCGTTTTTCCAGAGGGCGGAGAAGTTTATACATGGGGATGGAAAGAGTGTGTTCCTTCAGGGAAGGTCTTTGGAGAGACATCTACTGGAACAAGTTTAGAAAAGGATGTATTTGAAAGACATTCATTTTTGACAGAGCAAGGTAAATTCATGTTTGGAAACTTTATTAACAGAGACTGGATACGGTGGCTTTACTTGTTGCAGACAAATGTGATGGGGGTCATTCTATTGCAGTGAGCCCACGTTCTCAAGGTTCAAAATCAAGTGGTGGAACCTTCTCTGGCGCTGATGGTAGAGGAATTAGAGAGGAAGGTTCAAAACGAAGAAGAGTATCATCGGCAAAACAAACCGCTGAAAGTGCACCGTCTGGTGATGAAAACCTCTCAGCTTTTCCATGTCTTGTAACTCTGAATCCAGGAGTCAGGATTGCTACTGTAGCTGCTGGTGGACGACATACTTTAGCTTTGTCAGGTAAGCCCGACACATCCTGGGTTAATGCTGTCCCTGAAACAAGTTTAGTGTGTACTCATTTCTGCACGATGCACGGATCACAGGTTGATTACGCAGTGAGATAATGAAGCTATGGAAAGTCCTTTTTGTTAAACAAGGATAGTTTATACAACCTAATTCTGCTGTACTTTCAGATATAGGACAGGTCTGGGGTTGGGGCTATGGAGGTGAGGGGCAGCTAGGCTTGGGCTCTCGAATACGAATGGTGTCCTCTCCACATCCTATACCTTGCATCGAGTCTTCCTACGGGAAAGATAGGTCTCAAGCACTCTCTCGGGGAAGCATGAGTTCTGAGGGACCACTTTTTAGAGTTCCTGGAAATTATGTGAAGGGGATTGCCTGTGGCGGCCGGCATAGTGCAGTAATCACAGGTATGTTTTTTATGGTAACCTTTCTAACTGGTTGAATGCTATGTAAATTTTTTTTCCAATCATATGGAGTACAAACTTAGTTTGTTCAGGATTTTTTTGAAGGACAGTTTGATTTAATACTTTAAGCCTTCAAACCTGGGCATCTGTGTTTAGTATTTAGTAACATATTTTTAGTTTTTCTCGAAAGTTTCCACCTTCCCTCTTTCTATCTGCTTGATTTATTTGTGGTCACTTTACTTCTACATGTTTTCATATCTCTAATCTGTAAATAATTTTGGGTACTAACAGATGCTGGAGCACTACTTACTTTTGGTTGGGGGCTCTATGGACAGGCAAGTTATATTGATCCCTTCTTTTCTTTGTTTTTTCCTTTTTGATAATAATTTGTCACCTTTTCTTAAGTTTAAAATATTTTCGTAAACATGGCCGGACATGTGCTAATTGAAGAGACACATTAGTGTCTCATTGTTGAAGTTGGTTTTCTTTTTATTTAATTAAGAGGAAAAGTAAAAAATCAAACTTAATTTCCTTCATTATTTTAGTCTCAAGGGGCAGTAAGTTAATAAGCAAAAATATCGGGGGAATGTCTCCTATCTTTAAGTCTTAGTAAAACAAAATGGAGTTTGGAGGATTGGTAGTTCTACTTTACCACCTCTTTTGCCTTGATAACTTCTGTGTCGAGATGTCAAGCGTTCTTATTGGGTATTGTCCTTTCAGTCTCTTGATTTTAAATTGCTTCCTTATACCATTGTGATACTAAGTTTCTTGCACAAACAACTTGTTTCTGGTAAATTCCTTTCTTAGCTTGAAGCATCTCTTCCTGATTAGTCCAATCTTTGAGTTGTATATAATTTCATGCTTGTGTGCTTACTGCTTAGGAGTTCTTGATTGCAAAATCTTCAGTCAAAAACTTATTTACCAAAAAATATTACATTTGAATTATGTTCTACTATTTTAGATCGAATGTTCAACTTTTTAATTTTTTTTTTTTTTTTCTAGAGATGAGACTGCCCGGATTTCCCCTATTAACTGTTCTTTAGGATCCATGTGTAGGTAAAGTAGAATTTGGTGGAGAAAAAAGCACAGTAGATGTTCAAGATGAAGTTCACTCTAACAATGGATAATCTACTCTATTCCTTTTTCAATATTTTGTCTTTCTTGTTCTTTTAATTCATATTTCGCTAAGTATGCTATGACAGCAAGTAAAATGTTTTTAATTTATTTTTTTTATACTTTTATCAAGTGTGGGCAAGGAAGTACAGATGATGAATTAAGTCCGAATTGTGTATCTTCGCTACTGGGCATTCGGATAGAGGGAGTAGCTGCAGGACTATGGCACACCATTTGCATTTCTAGTGATGGTGATGTGTATGCATTTGGAGGGAATCAATTTGGGCAATTGGGAACTGGCAGTGATCAAGCAGAGGTATACTTTTCTGCATTCCATTAATACCCTGACAATATCGACCCATCAGCATTCTTGTTTAAGGAGTCCAATTTTGCATTAGGACTTGGAGGAATACACACACACAAAATTTAAAGTTTTGACATCAAATCTCATCCACTAAACTCATGTTCAACGGGAAAAAGTAGTAGCATTGAATGTTCCTATTTTCAACCATTGGATTGCAAGAGATCAATAGATGAGATTTGACGTCAAAATTTTAAGCCAAAAAAGTTAGAAGAGCCCCACCCATATAATATTGGATGTGTGAATTTAACACTAGACTGAAACTCAATATCTTCGTATATATAATTTTGAGAAAACTGTTCAGTGCAAGGATATCTGTGTAATTAACTTTAATATTTATTGAATTCCTAAATCAGACTCTCCCCAGGCTTTTGGATGCTCCTAGTCTAGGAAATGTGCATGCAAAAAGTGTCGCTTGTGGGGCTCGTCACTCTGCTCTAATCACAGGTATGCCGAGAGCATTTGTGAAAATCTCCAGGTCACTTTTCTAACTTTTGGAGTCCACCCTTAAACCCCCACACACATCACATGTTTGCAAGTTTATGATGATTCTTGTGAGAATCAGGCTTCTCCAGTAAACATTAATTATATTTGACTCAGTCGTAATTGTCTCATATTTGTAAGCTACAATCTGCTGACTTACTCTTTGCTTCTATGCTTGAAGAGGATGGCAAAGTTTTCTGCTGGGGATGGAACAAGTACGGTCAGGTATTGTACCTCGCATCAATCAGTTAATTTGGGGTAGATTGATAGCATATAAAGCTAGATCATTTTATGTCCTTGTTTTATAACAAATGGCATATGGTCACTGTGTTATTTCGAAGCACTTGCACCTATTAAACTACTATCACGAATATGTGGGGAGATATCTACCTCTATTAAAATTTGTGGATATAATTGAACCTACACCCTCAACATATGTTGAGGGGTGTGAGTTACCACTAGGTACAAGCCCAGTGGCTAGATTTTAATGCTTTAACTAATAAGAAATTGAATTTTGAGCAAGCATCACTTTGTTTCATTTCCTGTTGTGTGGTGTCTAGACTCTACATACCTTGCAATGCTTGAGATAACATATAATATGCATGAAACAGCTTGGCTTGGGCGATGTCATTGATCGCAATATTCCATCTCAAGTGATGATTGAGGGTTGTGTCCCTAAGAACGTGTCATGTGGCTGGTGGCACACGCTACTTCTTGCCGAGTCCCCCACTTGAGCATCTACCTTTTTCGAGGCCTTGGAAACAGTTTTGTTAGGTTAGCGGTTCGATGGATTGGTATATTGGTTGTATGTATATGACGTTGCGGTCGCTTGTATACATATATGCACATGTGCTTCCTCTCATTCTTTCGTGGTGAGGCTTGCTGCGATTAGGTCCATTGTGTCTTGAACAATCCAGTGTCGTACTATGCCTGGAGAAGGCTCAGTTGTTGTGCTGGATGAGGGTGTGTTTGGGTTCTGTTAGTCCAAGTTTGTCTCTAGTATTTGTTGATAATTACATTGGGTGTTGTAAATTAATGTATAGATATTCTCATATAATTTCAGAGCTGTCTCAGCATTATTTTAAAAATCGGACCAGCGGGTGAACCGATGTTTCAAAATTTTGAACCGACAGACATCGTAATGAATGCCATTTTCATAGCAAGAACAAGATGACACTGTTCATTCACAGGGTATAATGTTAAAAGAACACTTGAGAACTTGGCAAGGCAAGAACCGTTGTCGGTTTCCTTAGATAGCATCAAACTTTCTAATTGCTATGAGAATGGAGTTTGCTCAGTTTCACATTTACAAAACGTAATAGGGAGGAAGAGAGATCCAGCTTATTGCCCAGATTAAAGCAGAGAGTTGAATGAAATATTACCAATCAAGGCAGCACACAGAGACAACACTATGAGCATTTACTAATATTAACATGGTGCATATAGCTAGAATTTTTGTAAGCAAAACAACTCAAATCTTTCTAGCTTTGTGGTATTTTGAAGCAAATGTTAAATTCTAAAACCGCCTTCGCACATGCCTGCCATTGGGATTTGCTGATTCTGCAGCTGCACCATCTCCTGCTAGATCTAGAGCGTATATACTGCTGCCACTCCTTTTCCTATTTGACGACAGACTTGAGTTATCATCACCTGAAGCCAATGTCTTTAGGAGCTCAGATAATAGTGACGGGCAGCTCTCCTCCAGGTGCTTGAACCCTTCTGATTGCATTATCACTGCAACACACAATACCTTAATTATAACCTGACAAACAGCAAAGATGCATAGATCCGGAGGCTGACCAGTAAAATAAGTTGGAGCAACCATTGAGTTCAGTTGCTTTAGAAGTCCACAGAAAATGCTTGGGCAGTCATTCAAAAGTACAAGCGCTTAACAATGACTAAAAAAAAATTTCAAAAAAAAAACCACTTTGGAATATCAATATCTAAGAGAAAAATTTCCATCAGTTCAATTAATCCATAGCATCCATTTTTAAGGTCCACAGTCCAGATACCCATAGTTATTAAAGGCACGCCCAAGGCTCCTGCCAGGGCCTCTCGTCTGTGAGGCTCAGCTCATATTCCCAAGCGTGCCTTGCAATGCCTAGGCACAAAGCCCAAGGCTTGCACTTGTGTGCCTCTTTGAAAAAAAAGAATTTTGAAAAAGTGACATGAACAATTGCCTATATCACATCAATGCACGTATTACGAAGTTCAAAAGTTGAATGAGAGAGATCAATAGTAATAATAAATATTTAGAATCTCTGAGCAACGCCAATGAACTGGGTATTCAGGGCAGAGGGGAAGCATCAAGCACACTTAGACTAAACAATAAAAACAGAAGCAGGTACTCAATATTACGAACAACACGCACCTCCCAAGTTTGCTGGATTTGCAGCAAACTTCAAGCAGATAGCCTTAAGCTGGGGACACTGATGTTGCTCCGCTAGTGCAAGTGTTGTCGCCACTGTCTCAGCATTGAGTTCTTCACATAATTTTGATTCACACAACAATTTTAATCGATCTATATTATAGAGGTCAGCTGCAGCCAATAGATGCTGTATCATGTTTGTTGATGTACACATTGATGTTGAGCCAGTAATTTCATAGACATCAGGAAATTTATCTGTGTAAATAAACTGGAGCATTGCCTGGAACAACAGAAGACCCACTGAAATTAATATAATAAAGAAGAGCAGCTCAACTATAACAAGGCCACGAGCTCCTAAACATGAAATGACGTTACACTTTAGCATTATAAAAACACCATTCCCAAACATTCAATAACAACCTAGGCAGAAATTGGATAAACTGCGAACTTTTTGTCTACAAGAGTTGCATCAAGATGAGTAAAGCAGGGCCCAAGCATGCTCCAAAGTATAAATCGTACATAAAAACTAGAACAAATCTGATATGCCCTAGTAAAGGTGGACCTTTATCGTCAGTTTCATGATGCATTGATCATACCACCAAGTGATATAACAGTTAATAGATTTCCGAGTGTTTTTCATGGTATTTACTCATGTTAGAAAGTTTATGTAGCCTGAATAGCACTTATGCTGGAATATGAGAATCACACATGAAAATAAATGCATATTGGATATTCAAGGAGTTCAATCTTTTTGACTGATGCAACTCAAATCATAACCCTTCTTCAAACTCCTGTCCCTATACTGTGCTTTTCAGGGGAAAAAACCTGCATTCCTATGGAAACATTCTATCTTTAGTCTTAATTAAGAACCCTAAAGATTACTCACATCAGGTTTTGGTAGGATGAAAGGAAAAAATCAAGCCACCGCTAAATAGGCCCAGGTTCCCAGTATTCTTCATATTTTTGGTCCATAATTCAAGTTGCTAGCTCGTGGAAATAAATGCAGATATTTTCAACGAGCGATTAGATCAGACTACCAGGCAAAATTTTGTATTCTCTTAAGACACTAGGAAATAGAGGTTTTCTTTACTGCATTGTTCCTCATTTTCAGTGAAGGATGCAAGTAAGAAGAAAAAGAAGCATTACCTTGAAGATTGCGGGCTCAACATCCTTCACAACTACTTTATCCAAGTTACGGTCCCCGACAAGCCCATAAAACTGTGCTCTAAAAACAGGAGAGCGAGCGGCGAGTATCAACTTATGAGCTTTAAATGTTTCATCGCCAACCTGAAAAACCATGTCACATCCAACTTCGACTCTAGCAAATCCTTGAGACCCTGACCCATGTCTGATGGTGGCATAGGTATGGAATATTGTTTTGGTCCCTCAAGGCGATTTCTAACAACTCCAACAGTGCAGTTTATGAGAAGGCAATCATCCTTTATATAATCAGAAGTCTCCAAAGACGTTCTTTTAAAGAACCGCTTATAGCCCCTGAAATGCATTTAGGCAGCAAAATTTAGAAATCAAAAGAGATAGACAGAGATTTTGAAGCAAGCAGAAACCATGAACTTAATGACAAGTGATCCAAACAACATAACTGATATACACAAGCAATAAAATAAGTCACTGAAGCTTAGCAGAACGCTAATTGGTAATCCATAAGGACCATAACCTACGTAAACCAACATTTCAGTGCTTCTAGCCATGAACATAACTGACATATAAAGTAGTAATCACCAAAAACACAAAGACAGCAGAACACTATCATAGGCAATTTCATAGAAGCTCAAAACCACAGTTGCTTTTGCCATTTTTCATCAAAATTCATCATACAACAAAACCACAAGACTCCGCCCAAAGCATTCCTCATTATAAGTGATGTTTGTATTTTCCATGCTTCTAAAACCACAACAGCTAAATCGTATAAATGGCTAGTGATTTCATTATAAGCACAACACCTCAATCCCAACACACCCTAAAATCTCATTTCTAGGGACAGAGAGATAATAAAAAAACTCAAAAACTCATCATGAATAGTCACTAAAGAACTAAACAAATCACCAAATGCATCAAAAAAAAACCCCTAAATATTCAAAATTTATTAACATAAGAACAAAAATAATAAATTTTTATTGAACAAAGAATTACCACATGCTCCCACGATACTTCAAGGTGTAGGGTCCACTCTCTAACGCCCGATCAAAATGACTATGAACTTTATGCTTGCCTTTCCCACTTTGGTCAACCAAAGTCAACTCAAACAGCGCCCTCACGTCCGTTCCTTCACTCGCCAACGCAATAAACACCGATACATACAAAGCCCCATCCTCCGGGTTCTTACCGTCGGGGTAAAAGTAAATCGCCCAATCGTAACCGCCCACGGTAAAAACGTCGCTCGATAAGCACTTGCCGGGGCCCATTCCCTTCGCCAAGGAGTAACCTTTCACCGTAAACTGGTGGGACCCGTTCACCGTCTCGTTTATTGACTTCGACGTCCATTCTTTCTCCGATTTGCCCATGCTTTCATCGAATTTCAAGAGGACAGTTTCGGAATTCGACAAATCCGTGGCCTAATTCTTGATTATGGCAGAAAGGGAAACTTGCAATTCAAGAAATTGAATTGAAGCCCTATTCCTGGAGAGTTTAGGAAGCGAAAAGAATATACAATTTTGTGTATAATCGAAAGACTCTTAGGGGTATATTTGAATTGAATTTCTTGAAGAGAAAATGGAAATGAAGAGGAGTTTCGGCCGAGTGCGGTGAATGGTGATGGCCTCGACATTTATATGTGTGACGGAGGGTGTTTGGCTGTTGGTATACTATGCTCCCGATACGGTATTAGTCAACTTTTTTTTGGGAATAGTGAGATATTATCATGTAAACCCCTCGGTTCTTTTCTATTGACCTTTCTCGAATGATGTTCAATAATTAGTCATGTAAAAGGGACACTCAGCTCTCTTATATATACGAGAAGACCCCTAACATTTCAAGATTAATTGAACATAGACAATTTTTTTAAGATTTACGTGATGGTATTTAGATTGGTTTTGACTGCACAAATGACATAACTGCAGAGGCCTAATTTTTTATTGGCAAAAATGCAAAACTGATCATCTAACTTTCATATTTTGTCAATTTAATCATCTAACTTTCAGTTTCGTTAATTTAAGGCTACGTTACAAATTTACCGTTATTAATGCAAAAAACACCGTTTTCAATTTTTTTTTCAAAATTTTTTTTAAAAAAAGAATCTAAAAAAATCTAAAAAAAAAAGAGAAAAAAAATGGGGAAATCGATCCCCTTCTCTGAAAAAAAATAAAAAAAAAATAAATGAAAACGATGTTTTTGGCAGAGTAATAACGGTAAAATTTGTAATAGAGTCTTGAATTGACAAAATTGAAAATTAGAGGACTGAATTGACAAAACTGAAAGTTAGAGGACTGAATTGACAAAACATGAAAGTTAAAGGATCAGTTTTGTATTTTTACCTTTTTATTTTATTTATCTGAGGGCGGCGGCTCAAATTGAAAAATTAAAGAACATACGCTGTGTCTATTTCCGAATTATCAAAACTTAGGACTAAGTAAACTTTGGAGTGCCGAGTGAAATTTATGACAAAATTTATTGATGATTCAAAACATATAACCTAGTAAACGAAAATCCACAATCTCAATAATTAAATTTCATACAAATATATAACAAACAAACTCTCTATACCCAAAATATGAGTGAATTGGGTAATGACATAATATTGCAAAATTAAAAATTCTTATCGATTTTACACTACTAAGCTAGCTTTACCAATTTAGCTTATGTCAATTTTCTCAATCACAATATATTCCTTAATTGCAAGTTTCTAATTAATATGCAAATATGAAAATAAACTTGCGATAATTAAAAGTTTAGGGATAGAGAAAATGACAACGGTGATTTATAGTGGTTTGGCCAACAATGCCTACATCCACTCCCATAAGTCGCGCTTGAAGATTTTCCACTAAGTTGAATCCACAACTTACACCGAGTTTTTCGTGGCTCACCTGTAACCAAGTTTTATCCCCATAGGTTCACTCCAAACATTTACACAAGAGTTTCACCACCTATGCTCACTCTTAAAATATTTAGAATGAGTTTTCTCAATAGGCTCACTCACAAACATTTACAATCCACCCTTTTAAGCATACCCACTCACAAAAGGGATTTCACAACCTCAAGTGCTTGAATATGAAGTTTAAAGAACAACTTGAGCACTCACAAAGATAATGAAGATTTAGTGTGAGTTGCTAACCCAAGAAATCTAAGATCACCACTAATGATATGAAGGTGTAGTGTGTGAGCTTGAGTATGAGAGTGTATGAATATGAAGGTTTTGTTTACTCTCTATCTGTTTTTGCCTTCGAAGAAATTGTATGAAGGTGCAAGAATTTAGCAAAAACGAATTTGAGGCTTAATTTATAGTGAAAAAGAAAGACAACCCATATTCTCTCTCTGAGATCAGTATGCCGGTCTGACAAAATATAACGACTATAGTATCGTTGAAGATTCAAACGCAATACCGAAATACTGATCAATATGGAGATCGATATGCCGATGTTCTTACCGGTATGGGGACCAGTATGGTCCATGCCGATTTTTGAGAGCATGTAAAATATGAAGGTTCACCGGTATGAAGACCGATATACTCTAGGTCGATTCCAGTAACTATGCAAACCCCAGAGTGACGGGTATAGGTGACCGATATGGAGTAGTCTGATTCCAAAGGCGATACAAAACTGCTCAAAACATAACAGAGGCACCAGTATGCCGATGTGAGGACCGATATGCCAGTCTCAGTGCCAAAATACAAGATTTGAAGATTTAAAAATATTTTGCACATGAACCTAATGCATCTAAATTAATGTGCATGGGTCTTATGAGCTTAGAGACTTAGAATAAAAACTCACTTACAAAGAGAGTCATAAGCTAAGACTATACATGATTTTGTTCAATAAGGCGTTAGTCTTCATATCCATTGCTCTTCACCACCAATATGCTTCGACATCATTTTGGAATGTCCGCTAAAGCAAGTCGAAGACATCTATTATTGCATCATCAAAATTCATCTTGAGAATATATCGCTAACCAATAATTCACAAATAATATTGATATTTACCCATTCGAAATGAAACAACCAAAAATCAAGGAGTTTGCTCAGCATTTAGTTCTCAATAAGAGAATAAAGTTTAATTAGTAGCTATTAAGGATTGGTTCAGGCTTTGATGAGGTGAAGAAGAAATGATTCAATGAGTAAAGTTTCATCTTCTTGTCATGGAGAATGCAATAAGAAATTTGATGATAAGCACCCAGAACTCCTTACAAGTTTTGAGATGAATAATTTTCCAAAAACGCCTTGCACTTTTTAAGCCTCAAGCTGTGTGGATGTCACATGAGCACGAAATGAGACAACTTTGTTAATTAAACCTAAGCATCAGTTTTCTCATTGTGAATACTAAGAGATTTTTTCCAGCAGCCATTCATGCTCACCAACTACTATATACCACTGCTTCTTGTAGCGTAAATGTCTAAATGACGGTGGTATTTCAAAATACCTGTACATTTTTATAGTTTTTTTTTTTTTTAGTTTTAGGTCAATTTGAATCAGTCAATATTTTTAATTATATGAATCATTGTTTTCAATTTGAATTGGATTGATGACTTATACAAAGTGCTTAACTTGTTATATTTTGAAATCGTGGCTTGCCATATTAAACATGCACATGATATGGTAGTTCAGATTTGATAAAATCTTCAAAAGCTGATATGTTGGCTAAATAATTGAGGGTTTGGATATAAATTCTAAGGTTGGGAAAAACACTTGAGACATATGGAAAAAAAAAAAGTAAAACAATTCTTTCTCCTCCACTATTTCATGAAATTTACTGATTGTTCTTTATTCAAAACATTGGAGTGGAAACTTGTGTTGACTTATCATTATATCCTAAAGGTCGACGAAGCCGAATCATAGGTACTTGTTACATCGGGTATTCCTCTTAGGCCGAAAATACGACCTTAAGGACAGTGCATTAATAGAACGCTTTGGCACCTTAACCTTTTATTTATTTTGCCTTCGATTTTGCTCTCTTTTCCTTTTGGATTTGTTGCAGATTGCTGGAGTTCCCGTCAAATTGATAGCGCTTTTGGGTGGTTGTGCGTTTTTTGGCTTTTTTAAAATTGTTAATATTAGTTTTGCTTTGTTATTTAAGCTCGGAGACTCAATTTTTTGTCATTTACTGATTGTTGACTATTCTTTCTGTGTAAAGTGGGCTTGCATGCTCATCATCATAAATTTCCGAGTTAGCTCATTTTGATTACGTAAACTTTTTGTAACAAAAATGAGCATTGATGTCGCATCGTCGTCATCATCATCAATGGTCGCTGCAATATCTACCGTCAAGAATCTTCCTAATATATCGATGATACAACTTTTCAATGGTGATATTTCAAGCATTGGCAAGAAAAAAGTTTAGTCATTTTGGATGTGTGTAATTTAGTCGACTACCTCACGAAATCACCCCCAGAAAAAGATTGTACGATTATGAAAAGATGTTGGAAACCTGGACTGCTAATAATAAGGAATGCATGTATACAATTCTGAATATCCTTTGTTGCCGTCTTTATGATATTTATTACCCATACAAAAATGCCTATGAAATTTGAGATTTGCTAAAAAAGAAAGATATGGTAGAAGAGGCGGGATCCCAACAATAATATATTGGAGACTTTTTGAAATTCAGGATGATAGAGATAAAACTTGTATCAAACCAGATTTATGATTACCATATTTTGATTAATAATCTCAAAATTGAAGTGTAGACGTTGAATTTCGCATCGACCTACAATCGATAATCTGTATGATGAGGGTACTAACGACCCTGTAAAACAAAGACAAATGAGCATGGAGTAATTACACATCGGTGTGGTGGATGCCGTAGGCACTCCAACGCTCAAGTTAGTGACGACGAGGATATAGATCTTCCTGAGCAATTTATTGCTGGTTGCTTAATTGAAAAACTTCTAGACTTATGGAATGACTATATCAAAATCTTGAAACACAATAAGAAATAAATGAGCCTTGAAGAGGTAATTGTACATGTCAGGATTGAGGAACAAAATAGAAACATAGATGAAACTGAAAAAGTTAAGGAATTAAAATCTAAAGCTAATTTGGTTGAGAACAAACCTCAATTTGATAAGAGACAGAATAATCACAATAAAAAATTTCTGAATAAAGGTAAAAATTCCATTATTAAAAGAAAGAATATTGTTTTGTTTGTGAAAAAATTGGACACCATGCCAACCAATGTAGAGACAAAGTTAAGAGGAGAGACAACAAAAACCCTCGTAATGCCAACTTGGCTGAAGAAGATGATATTATTGTTGCGGTGGTTGTCTCTGAAGTATACATGGTTGTCTGGAGCCACCAAGCATATTTGTGGTGGCAGAAACTCTTTTTTTGATTATACTCCATTGAGGGAAGGAGAAACATTTATTTTCATTGGTGATTGTCGATCCACATTGATTTTGGGAAAGATAAAGGTTCTTCTTAAATTTACTTATGGGAAAACTCTCTCACTGAGTAATGTTCTACATGTTCCAGAAATTCGATATAATTTAGTCTATGTTTTTGTATTAGGCAAGGCTAGGGTCAAAGTGTCATTTGAGGGTGATAAAATTGTGATGACGATGAATGTGATATTTGTTAGGAATAGATATTGTTATGGTGAGCTTTTCAAACTCAGTGTACTTAATAGTATTAATAATGAGAATGTTTCTTCTTCAGTTTATATTATTGACTCTATTACATTGTGGCATAGTAGACTTGGTCATGTAAATTTTTCTTATATTAAGAAAATGAAAAAACTTGGATTACTGTCTAAATTGTGCTTGTCAAATGAAAAATGTGATATGTATGTAATCTAAATCCACAAAGAAGACATGTAAACCAACTTTAATTAGAGAAACTGAACTTCTCAATTTAATTCATAGTGACATTGGTGATTTAAAACAGACCATGACTAGAGGGGGTAAAATATATTATATTATCTTTATTAATGATTTCTCAAGATATATAACAATATATTTATTGAGAAATAAAGATGAGGTCGGTGAAAAGTTCTTAATATATAAGGATGAAGTTGAAAATCAACTTAATAAAATAATCGAAAGATTATGCACCGATAAAGAAGGTGAATATGATTCAAGTATCTTTAATACTTTTTATGAGAATCATATATAGTGTCATCCATAAAATGACACATTCTTATTCACCTGAATCAAATGGTGAAGCTAAATGAAAAATAGAATATTAAAGAACATGGTAAATGCCATGTTAATTAGTTCTAGAGCACCATTAAATTTGTGGAGGGAGTTATGTTATCAGCTTTCCATATTCATAATAGAAAACCCTATAAGAAAATAGGTAAGACACCATATGAGTTATGGAGAGGCTGCAATCCTAACATATCATACCTCAAAGTGTTGGGGTGTTTAGCGAAGGTTCTTAAACCTGATCCCAAATGGACAAGATTAGGGCCTAAAACCATTGACTGTTTATTTATAGGGTATGCTCATAATAATGCTACTTATATATTCTTGGTATTTCAAAATAACGGTAATTCGTTTGAGGCAAATATTATTATTGAGTCTAAGAATGCTGAATTTTTTGAATCTATTTTTCCAAGGAAATCTAATACTATTCATCTACCACATAATAAGTCAAGAGACGATCTTCCGGATGGTTCAAATGTGGAACCAATGAGAAGTTAAATAATGAGAACAATTACTAGTTTCAGTGATGAATTTTATGTCTTTCTTACAGTGAATGATCAACACATTTTTAAGGAAGCTATGACTTTGAAGAGTGGAAAATATATCAATATTTACCACACATTTTACTTAATATTTTGTATGGTTTCTCGAGTTTTATGAATGTTTTGATGTGTTTTAATTTATTTTGTAGATAAAACAAAATTGGGACTCAATGAAATCAATCAGGACGAAATATGAAACAAATAAGGGCAAAAACTGGACTTGACATTTGGATTTTGGAGGTTGGAAACTTGAAATGGCGTTCTAACGAAGTACAATTTCGAAAATTTCAATTTTGCATAATTTTCGTATTTTGGCCATAACTTTTTATTCCGATATCAGATTGAGGTGATTCAAGTTCTAGATGAAATAAGACTCAAAGATCTACAATTTCGATGCTCTTAAGAATTTCGAATACTGAAGTTTTCAAGACCGATATTGATGAAAAAATCAAAGTGTGTAATGTGTAATTATTAAAGTCATTATCGAAAACAAAACAAAAATGGAAAATGACAATTTACAATTGTCAAACTTCCACCAAACATTGGTGAAATGATTTGGTGGAGTGTTTGGTGCCATGTTTGGTGGAGGTAAAATTTTTCCTATAAATAGAGATTGATTTCATTTGTAAATTTGATATTTTCCTTCAGGTTTCTCTTAAGGAACTTGAGGATTGTATCTTGTGTGTTTATTTTATGTATTTTTATTATGTATTTTTATTTTTAGTAATAATAGTTTGTGTGTTTTTATTTTCTTTTATGTTTAGTAATTAATTTTCGCTAGGGGAATGGTGAAACCTTTAATATGATAAGATAGATTAATCTCACTTAATTTATAATATAGAAATTATAATTTAATAATATGGATTAATGTTGATACCGCCTATATAGCTAATTTTATTTATTTGACATAATTAGACATCGCTTATATGGTCGGTATTTAGGTGACAGATGATTACCGCCTATATGGCTGGTTTATAGACAAATAATAACACCACCTTTATGACTGGTTTGACTTAATTAATCGGGCAACACTGATAATTTCTATTATATAATAAAGTGAGATTTCGACATTTGAAATATTAAATGTGGATCCCCTAACCCCATCATTTTATTTTTAATCTAGGGAAGTGATGAAGCACAATATTCACAAGTTTAATAATTGACTTTCTTTATATAATGTGTGATGTTTTGGCTTGTTTATTGAATCTTAACCTTAATGCTTCTTGTTGCCTGATCACCAATAAGATTGATGCGGTAAACTTAAAATGAACTTGGAAAAGAGATTTTAGGTTTCAGTCTTAGATTCAATAGCTCACGATCTCACCTTAGAGATTTCCTTATACGATAGGAATATACCTGACGGGCGTGGGTAGCCACAATTGGAACTTGAATTTAATGAATTCAGAGTTTCTTAATTAACATAAGAATATAGTTAATTGGGTTACTTTGGGTGTTTGCATCTGACCATCGGAAGAGGCTTTTGCATATCTCCGTGTTCCAGGTTAACAACTGATTTATTACACATGTATATGAGAATCAATTCACCATTAGAGTAATATTAGGCGGATTCACTACCCTAGATGTTTTCTTTATTATTAATTTCCTTTGTTTGTATTTTTATTTATCGATTTAAATCCACATTCAACCAACGAACAATCCATTCTTACTTCAATTAGATACTTGTAAAAATTTAACATCAATATTTAATAACAACATATAAATTAATTCCTAATGGGATCAATAATTTTATACTACTTGAGTGATACGTGCGCTTGCGTTACGTGTGTGATTTCACCGATCAGACTTCCCATGATGCAGCCATGTGGAGAGAGGCTATCAACAATGTGTTAGACTCTATAATGAGTAATCATTTATGGGAGTTGGTTGATTTTTCTCCAGGTAAAAAACCAATTGGGTGCAAATGGATTTTTAATTTAAAGCTGATGGATCAATTGAGAAATACAAGGTAAGATTAGTTGCAAAAGGATCTCACAAAAGAAAGACATAGACTACTTTGATATCTATGCTCATATGACACGAATTGCATCCATTATAGTTTTGATTGCACTAACTGTAATTCATAACTTATATATTCATCAAATTGATGTAAAAACTATTTTTTTGAATGAGACTTAGATGGGGAAATTTACATGAGTCAACCAGAAAGGTTGTATAGTTTCAAGTATTGAGCATCAAGTGTGCAATTTGGTTAAGTCATTATATGGCTTAAAACAAGCACCGAAATAAAGGCATGAAAAATTTGATCAAGTATTAGTATCCTATGGATTTGTGATCAATGATTCAGATAAGTGTATATACTTTAAATCCATTGATATTAATACTTATATGATCATTTGTCTCTATATTGATGACATGCTCATCTTAAGTCGAAGTTTGAGAATAATAAATAAGACTAAAAGAATGCTTGCTTCTAACTTCGATATGAAGGATATGAGAGAAACAAATATCATATTAGGAATTAAAATCACTAAAACTAGTAATGGTTTCAAGTTATCACAAGAACACTATGTTGAGAAAATATTTAGGTATTATGAGAGCAAGCTGGTCTCTACACCATATGATACAGATACCCACCTTAAGAAGAATTTAGGACTTGATGTTGATCAAACTAGATATTACCAAATCATTGGTAGCCTAATATACTTGATGAATAGTATAAGACCTAATATTGCATATGTTGTAGGCAGATTAAGTAGATATACTTAAAATCCTAGAAAGGATCATTGGGCTGCCATAGATAAACTTGCAAGATATTTGAGAGGCACCATTGATTATGGACTTAACTGTTGTTAAATTCTAAGGTCCCAAGATCAAATCAAGACATGAAATTATGTGT